>VXAK01020055.1:0-25203 GCA_013399435.1 Arenaria interpres | reverse complement strand
CCACTGAAGGAAGAGGGTTGCCCCTTGGATCCCTCAGCTTTTATACTGAGCGTGATGCAGGTGGGATGGAATACCCTGTTGGTCAGGTTTGGGTCACCTGTCCTGTCCGCTCCTCCCCAGGGGGGTGACCCCTCTACGCTTTTCCGCTTCCGACCCTCCAACGGGGCAAATAACAAATTTACCTGCCCCTGGCTGTTGTAGCAATAAGTATAAGCAAGGGCCTCTCTGCCCACCATCCCTTGGTATAATCAGGTCTTGTCACGGTGAGAGTGAACAGTTCCTGGACAATATGCTGTTAACTTCAGAGTTTAGTTGGTTAGAAGAGGCCCAGCTAAAAGAGTAATATTACCAAACAGAAAATGAGTTCTGTTTTGCCTCAAAGCAGGACACCGTGGCAGCACAGCTCGGTGCCACAGCAGCACCAGCTCCGTGGCTCGTCCCCTGGGATCGGGGCATGGCGGGCTCACAGCTGGCTTTGCATTGGGTTATTGGGAAGTGAGGATGTGAGAACGAGGAGCTCGTGCTCTTAACCTTCGTGTTCTGCTGTAATTTTTTTTAGAATCTGACAAGGGTGCAACCACACTGGGAACAATTCACCTGCTCAGACGGACTGGGTGTCAGATGGTTTTAAAAGATAGAGAAATGACTTCTCGTCCCCTGTGTGCAGTGGATATTCCATTTGTGTGTGTCGTTGTGTGGTTTTGCCCCATGCAGTTTATTTATCCCAGGTGATGGGGCTGCTCTTGCCGTCCTATAAACATTACAGGTCATACCGAACTTTTCTGGGATTACAAAGAAGAGATTTTTGTCGTATGTGTTATCATTGGAAATACGTTGTGTGTTTACATAACTACTTTACATCCATTGTTACCTTCAAGATAATTTTTCTTTTCTTATCACTTTTGATAATTTTACAGTGTAAAGCTGTCCCTTAATTAGGGGATAGCATGGTAACTCAGTCACCACACAGAAGTGATGCTGATTTTTGAAATATACTTCACTCCCTGCTCCCAAACGAATTTGGTACAAGTAAAATAACTTCACTGAGTGCTGTGGACTCGAGCCTATAAAAGGACTAGAGCCTTTATAAGGACTAGAACAATAAAAAGCCCAGCTAAACACCCGTCCTAGAAGTCATCTTCATGAGAGAGTGGTGAAACCTGCTGGGGCTTCTCTCGCTGCTGGCTGCGTGTCACTGGGAGCGGGTGGGCACACTGGTCGGTGTGTGCTGCCGGCACTGGGGACAGGGGGCTGAGCTGTACGTAGGGCATTTCATCCGCTCTGGTTAGCATTCAAACCCATATTTTAGTTGGTCTCCATTTGAACTGATCTTTAATTGGAGTTAGGTTTCTAAGGAGAGACATAATCCCATTCAGTGTACTTGAGCGTGGCTCAGCTGTTGCTGTTCCCATTTAAACCCTAAGCTTTTCAGTACAAAGATGTTTAGATGTCTAAGAATGCGTCCGTGCCTTTGGCACCAAGATCCTTCCTTAATTTGCTCATATTTACCAGAGATAAACATTTATAGATCCTCCTGCAAGATATTTCCATAATGCGGAATGCTGTGATAATGTCTGTGTGAAAATGTGTGTTCGGAGTTCTTTGTGATGACAAGTTTAAAAATTAAATTACACAGTTGTGGCCATCTCTTTAGGAAAGAAGCCTTGATAAATTATTCAAGCCCTTTCAGAATTAGCATTTAATAAATAGTGGCATATTCTTGTATGAAGTTAGTTCTCTTATCTAAGGTTAAACTATAAAAGGATATAAACCTTGAACCAGAGTAGAAACGATGCATTCATAATATGCACTTCAAATGCTATTGTGCAAAATATGTTCATCTCCAGTGAAAGTTGCTCTGAATTTGAGCAGCAGCGTTACAAAAGCTTGTGTACCCGGGCCATCAACAACACCAGGGGAAGGAGAAGACTTAATAAATCAGGCTACAAGGCTAAGAACGGTCCGCTCTCTTTTTGTGTGGTATCTTGGAGGCCATCCTGCTCCACCTCCAAGGCAGGAAACCCCACATTTGAAAACGGCAGAATTCAGGTTGGTGTGGAGGAAGGGGATTCTGTCAGGCTGGAGGCGCGTGTTTAAGCCCATGGACTCGTTGCTGCCAGGGCTGTGAGCCAGGCTCAGCCTGCGCCGCCGCACGGAGATGGGCTGGGACAAGAAATGGGGCTGAGGAAACCAGCACAGGGATGTGGAGGAGCTGGGCAGGGGGAGCTCCAGCATCTGTGGGAACACCAGGTATCTATCAAATCTACACGTCCAGTTATGGATAGGCAACCAGTCTGCCCGGCTGCAGCCTGAGCCAGGAGTGAGAAGGATGAGCCCGGGAGGCTGAGGGTGAAAAAGCTCTTGGGGTGCAGGGAGGGGGTACCCCCTGGTGAGGGCTGTCCCTGCTGGCTCCCACAGCCGGCTCTGTCCCACAGCCAGCACCGCTGGGAGCGACACGCTCCAAACATGGTCAGCCCCAGCCTGAGGAATGAGAGACCTCTGATTCCAGTTCATTTATGTCACTCAAAGGCTTCACCCTCAGCATAGTGTGTTGAATGTTTTGCCTTCTTAAATGTCGTGGAAGAACTGGGCAAATGCCTGGCTGTGTGCCCTTCTCCCTCGGCTCTGCTACTGGGATTTAGTTTAGTTTCGTCCTCTCGCTTGTACTTTTGCTCCATAGTTAACATCTGCGCGTGGAAAATTGAAAGAAATACATTGCAATAAGCTGGATATATAAGGGAAAGCATTGCCAATGGTTACAGGACCTGAATTATATTAATACCCCCTCTCTATCCTTCCTTTTTCTTTATTCACATACTATGTCCTCAGAAAGTTTTCGGAGCTGGTGAGGGGTCTGGAGCACAAGTCTTGTGAGGAGCGACTGAGGGAGCTGGGGGTGTTCAGCCTGGAGAAAAGGAGGCTGAGGGGAGACCTTCTCGCTCTCTCGCTTCTCTACAGAAAGGAGGGTGTAGCCAGGGGGGGTCGGTCTCTTCTCCCAAGGAACAGGCCATGGGACAAGAGGAAACAGCCTCAAGTTGCTCCAGGGGAGGTTCAGTTTGGATATTGGGAACAAGTTTGACACTGAAAGGGTTATGAAGCCTCCGAAAGGGCTGCCCAGGGATGTGGTGGAGTTGCCATCCCTGGAGGGATTTAAAAGACGGTTTAAAATCCCGCTTAGTGACGTGGTTTAGTGATGGTTTTTTATCAGAGTTAGCTTGATGGTTGGTCTAGATGGTCTTAAAGGTCCTAACCTAGACAATTCCGTGATTCTATGTAAATGGTCTGTCAGTCTTTGGAAAATACTTGTTCCCCGTGTGAAAGGAGCTACCTGTTCTGCCAGTAACAGGAACTGCCAGCGTGGGTTTGAGTATCAGCTGGTTGCCCCCATCTCCCACCCTCTGGAGGGTCCTGCCCTCAACCCCGCAGACACGTGTCGGGCTCCTGCGCACGACTCTTCCTGCAGTCGTGTCTTACCCTTCTAATCGAAATGATGACAATACCCAATAATCTACAGTCGCGGTCTTTGGAATGGCTTTTGCTTCACGTCTGGGGATGTCCCAACCAAATCCGTGTGCATTTTACATCATTATTCATTACCTTCTGATTAAATTCCTCGGTGAGGAATCTCCTTTTCTTGATTTCTGGATATTAACATAAATTAACAGAATAATAAAAGGTCAAAAAACCTAGTGGCTGCTGTCTATTTGAAGTTGTCTTTTATTCCTCCTTTCTTTCCTAAGGCTTGCTTTCTTCTTCCGTCATTGTAGTACATTGAAAAATACAACGAATATAAACAACGGCATCCAGCGCTGCACTGCATATATCCTGATCATGGGAATGCCAGGTTTTAGTTGAAAAATACGACAATAAACCACACGCCTGTGTGAGGTATTGAAGCCTTGAAATGCTTTATGTTTCGCTCCGTCTGAAACGTGTTACTGTCGGTGGTACACGCCGAGGAAACTCTTACCGCTTCTATGCATTGTACTCTGCAAAAGGAATTTGGGGAATAAAGTTAATAGTTTATCAAACACTGAGTTTTAGCTGCTCTCTCTCTCTTTCTGGGCTGCTGCAAAAGTGCTTGGCTCTACTTGCAAGAAATCTCCAGTAGATTTGGGGAAAATTCTAACCAGTTAAAGCGATGCTGAGGTCTGTGACAGCAAGTGATGTTTGCTGAGGAGCTGGTGATATCTTTAAAGTGATGAAATAACTATTAGGCTTTTTTTTTTTTTTTGATTACTAATGAGATAGACATTCATGTGACCTAGAACTTAATAGCATTTTATTTTGTTATTGTGTGTCTGATTTTTAGTTCAGATTCCTCAGCAATAATTTCTCTCTAATTAAACAGATTTTTTTCTTCATCTTTGCTTCTTGTGCTCGACTGGAAAATAGAACAGCTGAAATGTACTGATCAGATATTCGCTGAGAGCTGAAAACATCTTTATTTTGGCTAAGTATGATTTTTATAGAATCATTTAGGACTTCTTCAGAGGAGTATAGTATGTGTTCACTTTCAGTTTGTCCTCTTTACTCTGTCACCTGTTTGTGAGGGAAAATGTCAGCACGGAGTTTTCCAAAGTCTTTCTCTTGATTTATTTTCTTTGAAAGAAAATGTGAGGTTTTTTTTGAAACGCCAATGTTTATTGTTTTTTAAAGCTTCTGATCTTTCCACTGCGATCTCGACAGCAAAGCTCTGAGGTTATGGCTCATTAGATGTCACCAATATCTGTTGTTCCTTTGCTTGCTGCCAAGTTTTCTGTCGCTGTTTCTGGTACGTGGAGGTGGTGACCGTGCAAAATCCAGCTTCAGAGGCTGGGCAGGAGAAGCCGAAGCTGCTGTGAGGGGCTGCGAGGTCTGCGCCCCCCAAGGGATGCAGCAACACCCTGTACGGGGCTTTCCTCACTGCACCTTTAGGCGATTTACCGCGCCAGCCGTTATGCCCAGATGCAGTAGCATCAGTAAATTCTGCTGAACGGGTTGTAGCAACCAAATACGCCTGTGGCATCCCCGTTCAAGATCATCTTGCCCATCGTTACAGTCGTTAATAGTTACAGCTCAGCCTTGCAGCGCTTCTGGCAAAGGGAAAAGGGAATGTGGTGGTGTCCGGGGTATTGGGAGCGCTCCCGTAGTTTAACTGGGGCTGGATCACTAGGAATCAATCGATGTGGTGGGATAAATGCCCCCAGTGCTTCCTGGAGCGTACCCTAGGTTCCTCTCCACGGGTTGCTCAAAATACAATGAAAGGTGGGAAAATTTATTAGTCCGGCGTCTTGTTTGTGAAGGCAAGGGAATTCTTTGAAGGAACCTTTTGGCTTAGTCCTGTGTTGAGGTGGCAGCCTTGCGTTAGGCCTGGTTAAATGCAAGTAAAAGGGATAATTTCCAAGAGAGTAAACAAGTGTTAAGAGACTAATGTTACGATGTGCTAATTAAAGTTTGGGCATATTCTGCTCTGGGGCAGTTGATATACTGCACTATTTCCATAAAATCTCAGTGTTGCCTCCCCTCATACCAGCAAAGAGCTGATCCCAGTATGTTTAGTTATCAGGACTCATCTGATCTGAATCTTTATGGTCTACATTATGTGGTGCTTGCTGCTATGGTCCAAGAAAGCGCTAAAGTTTAACCTTAATTTCCATGAATGATGCACATTTTCTGATGCGTGATCCTTGCTGATTCTTCAAACGGCATCTCCCACGGGTACCTGGAGTAAGGTCTGGAGTGGTTCTTGAATATGCTCCTGCCGTTAAAAGCTGGGCAGAGCATTCCCCCGGCGTTGCTTGTACTCAGTGGAGTTGTTCACTCGAGTACTTTGTCCGCAGGCGATGGCCTGGCCTTCCCTTCCCTCAGGAGGCGATTTCTCCGCCGCATCCCAAGGCTCCCACCAGGACCAGGGGCTGGTGCTGGGGCGGTGGGGTGGTTCCTCTGCTCTCCGGGCTCCTACAGCCGAGACACGGCCGGCTTTCCCCGCGGGTGGGGGAAAATAAATCCCTCATCCCGCTCCGGCTTAGCCGCTGCCACCAGGAGAATTCCCAGTTTGCCTTATTCCAAGGGAGGTACATGAAAATAGTCCCGGTATCCCCACGGATACATCGTTACTGCCTCAGCACAAGATCGTTGCCTGTTTTTGAAACTTCTGCAGAAAATATCCCTGCAAAATAGAAATTTCCCATGTGCTGTTAACTTCTGTGTACCTGCAAAAATATGTAATTTTAATTTATTGTAGCCCTCATTTCTGTTTTCTCGGGGAAGTACTGAAACAAGATAACATGTTGTAAAGTAGATTTACTCCTATGCAATACAAATTTCCCTTCCTTCTCACTAAGCCTATTATGTATTTAGCAATTTACCAGCTTTTCATAACAATGATCACATTGTATAGTATGGATAATTTTACTGCCGTTGCATTAAGTTTTAATAATACTTTTAAATGAGCATTTTTTAATACCATATGTAATTTCAGTGTCCCATAAAAACAGGTGGGAGAATGGAACAAATTAATGGTGCTTACCGATAATGGATCTTGTCAAAATTCATTTTAAAATAACAATGATCATAGTAATTCATTGCAATGAGTTTCTTGTGTCAAGCACTCTGTGTGCAATTTGCGTTTGATGAGAATGACAATTGTTCTTCAGAACCTGTCTTGTCATCTTGCCTAGATTTCAGCTTTATTTACTCAAAAAAACGTGAAAGCAAGTCCACAGAACCAGTGGGTAAACCTCAGAAAGGACGATCAGCACGACGCTGATATAATCAAATCATTTTCAAGAATATTTAAAAAAAATAAAAATCAAATAAGTATCATCCGCCAGGAGCAGAAGGCTGAGATTTACACTCCATTGATTATTGAGCTCAGATGAGATTTTTATATTGATTCCAGAACTCAACCTACTTTGCCAAAAGCCTGAATTCTGGCTGCGGTCTGTTGAAACACGGAGCGTGCCTGCGGTGGTGGGACTGATGAGGAGTGGGTGAGGAGGGTGCAGATGTGCCGTGGGGTCTGGTACCCGGGAGAAGGGCTTTGGTGGGTGCTCCCAGGGCTCAGGACGGGGATTGCACCGAGCAGCGCGTGCAGGGAATTATGGTGCAATAATTTACTTTGTGCTGATTTATGCCTCTAGCCACAAAAGAACCACAGATCGTGTTGACCCAGTCCCCATGCTCCGGTGTCAACACCATCTCCCTCCCAGTGCCGGTCTCCCCTGCGCTGTGGGCACTGGGCAGTGCCATCTCTCTCCCAGTGCCAGCGTCCCCTGCGCTGTGCCCCGCTGGGCACTGTCCTTCCCATTCAGAACCCAGGGCGTTGTGAACCACCAGTTTCTTCTCAAAGTTCTGCTCTAGCATCTTTTTGTGTTTTTTTTTTTTAAGTTGCCACTAATAAGCAAACCCCAGAATCACACTTGCATTCCGTAAATTGCATGGTTCCCACGTATTATTTTTACAAAGGACGCTTCACTTTTTGGAGAGGGAAAAAAGTGAATCATGTTCAGCCCACCATAAAGGCAGTTGTGCCCAGTGGCACTGGGGAGGCTGATGCTGTCACTTCGGCACCCTGCCTGGCTCGGGGCTTGCTCCCGGTTCCTCCTCCTGGGTACAGTGCTGAAAGCTCCAGGGAAATCCCTGCTTCACGGGAAATTCCTCTTTGCCACTTGAGCAAGGCTTTGCTTTTTGTGCCTCCTGTAGAACCTCATACTTCATTCAGCGACTGGGTACAGGCAGACAGACCTGCCGTCAAGGCTGCGCACGTGGCATGTGTTTTGTTGTAAGGGGTGAGGATACTCTTCTACTGTAGGTCCTGAAAGAGAAAAGCCTCTTGGATGAGGAAGCACAGAGAGGTTCCGTGGGGCAGAACCTCCAGTGCTGTGTGGGCACCTCGCAGCATCCCCGTGCGTCTCCGGCGCTTGTGCGGCTGATCCGAGAGCACTGAGCACGAGCGTATTATTTAACGTCGGATATTTTTCTTAACAAATAGCTCTCCGGGTTTTTAATTTCTATATGTTTAGCAATATTGTTGTTTTTATTTTATTTTCCTCCAGCAACGTTAGGTGCGCTGTTGCCCTCCCGTGCAGTGACGGGGCTCTGCGGGAAGCTCCCAGGGTGTAGGGCGGAGGATGCCGTGGGGAGCTGGAGGCAGGTTCCCAATGAGCCCTGCGCCTGCTGAGAAATGTATTGCTACCAAGTAGTTGTTACAAATATTGCTGTTTTGCTGCAAATTCAAAACGACAGTTTAAAGTAATGAGAAATTAAATTCTCAGCGTGTTTGAGACAGTAGGAACGAACCAACTGTTATCACCTTCCAGGAATGCGGGTCTTTGTCCGAACGCCAGGCTTGAAGATGTTTTAAACTCAATGTGTTATGTTCAGTGGTCTTCTTGAGAGATCTCACCACTTCTTCCAGAGGTCTAACCACACATCGGTTTCATAGAGCTGGTGTTTAAAGGAGGAATCGCTGTTTTCAGGAGTTGTTTGTTTGGCCTTATAAATTCCAGTTGGTCTGAAACTTATCAATCAAAATTCAAGTTGTAAAGCAATTCTCTGCACTGAAGTCTGAAATGAACGTAAGTGATTTTCTTCCGAGATGTTTACTATGAAGAGAACAGCTTGTTGCTATAGAATCAAAAATAAGCTTTTCAGATTTGATTTTTGAATGGCTTTAGCTTTTGCACTTAAAACTGCGGAATGAATTATATTTGAAAATGGAATACACTGCAGGAGCAATGAATCTAAACTAGCGTTTTTCAGAAATGAATAGGTATTGTATGAATGCACGTATGAGGTCAGTGTCTCTGTCTGTCACTGTAATTGCTGCACATCGTTACCTCTCCCCGGTGACACAATTGTTCCAGTGTCCCTTGTGACACCCGGCAGGAAAACGCGTTAGTCTTCTTGGAGCCCCTGGCGGCGGGCTCCGGCGAGGAGGGGGCTGTGGGGCGGGCTGTGGGGCGCTGGGGGTGGGCTGGAGGGGCTAGTAATGAGCTGGCCCAGCTGCGGAACGGGCCAGTCCCATGGCTCATGGGGAGCAGCCGAGGGCCCGGCCCGGCAGCAATGGGCACGGTGGTGAGAGCTGTTTCTGCTGGAGATACCACAACCTGAGACGCAGACAGCGAGAGGGGGGGTATTACAGCTTGTGTGACGTTCTTTGGTGGTATTCACCAAGCTTTTCTTTAAACCTCGATATTAATACGCTAAAACGAGTACTCTTGCTAAACTGTAGTCTGCGTAATTACGTTCTGCTTAGCTGCCTTTCCATCGATATGGTTTTATTCTGCATTTCTTACCCTAATTTGTTGTACTGCATGAGATCTTGGAGCAGACACTGAGTATTCAACCTATCTTGAGCAACATCATCTGACTGGGATGCGAGATGGATTGGGATTCTTCTCCTGTAAGGATCTGCTGGACAGAAATGTAAGGTTTTGCTGTAAGAAAACTCATCAAAAATTTTGACAAAGGACCATTTTTCCTCCTCTGATGCTCTGAAAACTCAGTGCAACAGATGGCCCCGCACTCAGTGATCTCTACTCTTAGCTTTGATGCTGTTTACGTATATAATCTTTAATACCTAAAGAAAATAAAAATCCATGTCTTTCTGGGCTGAGATAAGATGCAGAAGCATGAGTGAAGTGTGCTGGTAAATGAGTTATTGGTGCGCCTGCTGACCCTAAAAGCATCATCACTTACATCTTCAAAATAGAAATCACAGTGAGAAAAGAGCTGAATACTTGAGGGAATACTAAAAAGGGAGCTGTCTTGGTGATCAATGGACGCTGCCAGCTTTGGCAGAGCTCTTCAGAAGCTTAATAGTTTAACAAAAGCATCTTAAAGGAACTTCTTTCATAAGAATCTTTTATATCTACTTCGTAATAAATGGGCGAGTGGTTCATGAAACAAATACAGCCGCCTACAGCAGACTCATTTTTCTGGCCCCGTGTTTTTTGAAGAGGTGTGAGTTGTCTGAGTAGGGGTTAGACGTGTGGCATAGCATCCATTTCACGCTGGCTTTGGATGCGCAGGGGCTCTTCTCCCAGGTTTTGCTACGAGAGAGTGGAGTTTATAACGTTTGTCTGGTTCTGCAGAGATAATGGGATTTTTTCGCCAGTTCCCGACATCAGTGCAGCGTGGCCCTGCTGCAGTTGTTGGCTTTCTTCTTGTTCCTCTTCAGTTGTGAGAGGGGAGCAGGCACCAAGGGCTCTGCATGACCACGCTCATTGCTCAGCTCACTGCCCAGTCTGGCACTGGTGGGAGGAATCCTGTCCCCAGAGATGATGGGAACAGCCTGGCTCAGGACTGGGGCTGGGAAAGTCTCAGAGAGGCAGGTCCCATACTGCCTTTATTACAGTTGTCTTGAAGAAGTGCGTAATGGAGGAGAACTGAAATAAAATGACATTCTCTGGGTGGATTTTGACTTTATGGATCCTGCTCCTGTTGCTGGTAAGTGTTTCCAACTGTTAAGTGTCGCTTTCCCATTAGTGTAATTATCTCATACTGGTAGAGCTACAAACAAGTCAAATAACCCAGTGTAATTAAAGCGCTGATGAGACCTGAATTTGTGGCTCTCTCTCTACAGGGTTATGTTCTTATTCAGATTAAAACCTTTAGGCCGATTGACTGAAATTCAGAAGGAGCTTAGTGCTGCTGTGCAAGATGTCAGGGACACAGCGATCCCTCTGAGGACAGAAGCTGCCGAGGAGCCTCAAAGCTGGGCAGCTGCAGCCCGGCCGGGAGCAGCCCTGGCATCCGTGGGCAATGCCAGCTCCTGCTCAGCTTCCTGCTTTTGTTGATTTATTTGTTTTAACAGAGGGCAGGAACTTGAATTGAGAAGGAGCGAGCTGGATTTTGATAGGCATGGGAAGACTTTTGGTGGGTGATGAGCTCCGATGGGGACTTGGGCGCGCTTTGGGCCCTTGTGGGTACCCCTGAATTTCCCCCGTGGCAGGTCCCTCGGCTCATACGGTCCCCAATGTCACTGCAGAGTGCTCCAGAGCAGTGTTGTGTTTAAAGGAGGGGGTACGAAGCACTGTTCAGAAAGATGGGGTGCCCCACCACGCAGTGCCCCATGCTGGAGATCAGCACGCGAGGCTCATCTGGGGGTGAGGCCTGTCTGGGCAGACACGGACGGACGGACGCCCGGACACCAGCTCGCGGGCCGAGAGGCGCTGAGGGAATTGCCCTGCGTATTCACAAAGGACGTAGAACTGACAGGTATTTTCCCCTTCCTTCTTCTGTTCGTGTCTTCTGGCCCTGACTTCTGCGAACAGCTGAGCTGGGATTTAATTTCTTTCCTTGTCTGCCTCTGGCCTCTGGCTCTGACCGGTGTGGAGTGGGTTGGAAACCAGATGGTCAGAGGCTGGAGCCCCTCTGCTGTGAGGACAGGCTGAGAGAGTTGGGGGGGTTCAGCCTGGAGAAGAGAAGGCTCCAGGGAGACTTTATAGTGGCCTTCCAGTACCTAAAGGGGCTCCAGGAGAGATGGGGAGGGACTCTTGATCAGGGAGGGGGAGCCATAGGACAAGAGGTAATGGCTTCTAATGGAAAGAGGGGAGATTGAGATGAGATCTCAGGTAGAAATTCTTTGCTGTGAGGGTGGTGAGGCTCTGGAACAGGTTGCCCAGAGAAGCTGTGGCTGCCCCATCCCTGGAGGGGTTCAAGGCCAGGTTGGAGGGGGCTTGGAGCAAGCTGGTCTGGTGGGAGGTGCCCCTGCCCATCGTGGAACTGGATGATCTTTAAGGTCCCTTCCCACCCAAACCATTCTGTGATTCTGTGGTTTTAAATTGATTTGTGACCCTAAAGTGTTGTTTTTTTCTGCTGCCTCTGGCCTGGAGTGGTCTGGAAATGCTGACCCGTGACTTCCAGCTGGGATGCAGGGATCCCGGCGTACGGGGCTGCTGAGCGTCGGGGCCTCACGGGGCGTGTGGTGAGACCGTGCGGGGCTGACACTCTGGGATGGTCTTTTAAATGGGACAATGACTAGTAAATGTGGGCTATACCATTTTCTATTTAATTTATTACATTTCTTAAGGGATGAATCCTCTAGGCAAGATTATACATTACTGCAGCAAATTATCCAAATGAACAAGAGTTATTGAGGAGTTAAATGCGTCTGAGTTATGGAGTGCCAAACATCCTGGGAACAGACAATTCTGATAATGTCCTTTGATTGCGTTAGAACCATTTTATGGGTAATACGTCTGAATAAATCTGAAAATGTCAAACCTATACGTTAGCAAGAGATTTGTCTCAATGCTCCGCACTGCTGCACAGTGCCGCGACGGGGAGCAGAGCTCAGGAACTCGGTGCCGAAACCTGCTCCAAACCCCAGCTCTGGGGGTGAGGAAGGGGGCAGCTGGGACCCTGCTTCTTTTCTGGGGGCTCAGACCCACCTCCCAGGGGCTGCTCTCACCCTCTCTCGGGCCACCGGGGCATCAGCTGCCGTGGGAGCAGCCAGCGCTCCTGCCTCCGTGCAGATGTGCTGGCAAGAGAAGGCAACAGCTGGCTGCTGTTTGTCTTTTATTTGAATAGAAGTGACCACTCCAAATACTAGCACAAATAAAAAAAAAAATAAATCTTGATTAAAAAATATATGTGATCAGCATCAGGGTTTTGAGGGTGTTTTCTATTTAGGGGATTCTTGTGGTGGGGTTTTTTTGGTGGGTTTCTTTTTGGTGGTTTTTTTGCTTGCTGTTGGCTTAGTTGCTTTTATTCTTGTTGTTTTTCTTTGCCTTTGGTTAAGATCAATACGACTGTGCCTGAAGGAAAAATTAAGCAGCAATTACCTCCCAACAATAACAGGGGGATAGCTTTGGGAGGGGGAAGCTGGTCACGGCGTGTGGTGGGATCTAGAGAGCTCCCTGCTCCGTGGGAGTGCTCCGCTGAAAAAATCACCCTTCCGAAAGGACTGCGGGGTGTGTGTGCGTGGATAAATCATGTCACCAGAAATACTGAGCACACACCTATAGTAATAACACTGAAATAGTCAGTGCCCCTGCTGTTTTGGGAATAGGCAGCCAAGAGGTAAGGTGGATGGCCTGTTCCAGGGAGGCAGGGCAGTAAGAGAGACTCTGGAACGGGGCTCCCTGCTGCCCCATAGCCCTGCTGTGGTGGGGAGGTACGGGGGGACGGTCTGCCCCGAGTGCAGGGCAGCCTCTGAAAAGCCTGGTTCTGGGGTATTAAGCAGGCTTTGCAGCAGACAGAGTTTCTGGCACATCGTTGAATGAATCAGGGTGTGAAGTGGTGCGAGTGCCTCCGTATGAGAAAGAGCCTGTGCCCAAGTTGCAGGCTGGGTTCACCGGTGTCAGCCCCAGGTGTGGATTTGCAGAGGTGCTGGTGACAAGGAGAAGGTGCAGGAAGGAGAGGAGCTCTGCAGCTGGTTCACCAGCTCCCCCGTACACTGGGGAACTCTGCAGAAGGAGAGTTATGCCTTAGGCTATTACATACCTTGCCATTCCATGCTGTACTGCAGTGGCTAAGGCTTTTAATGATGCTATTTGCATTATGGGGCCCCACTTTTTTTCATAATTGTAATTAAATAATGTAAGCTAACAAAAAAAAAAAGTGTGAATACTTTGAGTGTGAAAATGATCCAGGTAGTAGCGGGCAAGTGGAGGAGCTACCTTTGCTTCTAATGACTAGCAGATCAAATCACCAAATTCAACTGGGATTTATGTGTTGTGTCTAAATCTATAAAGGTATATATGTTTTTACATCTCACCTGTGTAATGCAGCCAGATGCTGAAATGTGCACCAGACGGAGTCTAAACAAGATACAGATGGGGCATTTCAGATGTTATTCAGGGAGTGCCCAGCAGTGGATGGCTCGACAGAAATTTCTTTTTAGGGGCTGGAGTAATTTAGCAGCTTCTGGTAAAGTAGCTCTTGTTTCTGAGGACAGGACACCCTAAGGAGAGGCAAGCGATCCAAAGGTAGGTTTCATTTGAGGTTCCCAGGCTTGGCTGGTTCTTATAAGAGGAAAAAGATACAAACTGCAGAATGTCTGGATTTGTACCCCTGCTCTCAGTGCTGTTTAAATATTTAATCCCCTGCATTTAAAACTTGCCATCACGGAATTTTTGGTTTGTTTAATTACTTGTATCAACAACAGGCTGTTGTGGAAGAGTGGAAAGTGCTTCGCTCAGAGGGGAGAAGCTGCAATATGTTTTTTTGAGGTGAAAATAATAGTTTGACAGAATTCAATAAATTCAGTTGAATTTGACAAAGTTTGACAGTGGTTTATCAAGGTTCAATAAGTTTGATGGCAAACTTCACCTTATTAATTACTTCATGGAGGAAAAATACAAAGGAAAATTCAGTTAGAATCCAGTTAGAATGATCCACACAGAGACCAGAGATGCAAAAGGGTAAGGAAGACCCTCCCATTGAGTCACGGGGTCCAGAGTGGACCCTCTCTCTTTCTGAACTCCTGATGGAGCTTAGATACAGCTGGATCCAGTCTTAGCCTCAAACTTGGACAATGGTTTATGTCTAATGGAATCGTCTGTACAAAGTTCATAATAACTAATAGCTACATGGATTGGTATGGTTTCACTCTTCATGCTATCAGACACCAGAGACTTGTTTCTGACAAGAGGTCTCTCTGCCCCGCGGAGCAACCTCGAGAGGTGTCCCAGCTCAAGGGGAGATCACCACCATGCAGGAGAGCTCCAGAAAGGCTCCCGTAGGCTCTCATGTTGAGGGAATAAAGTGGTTGGCTCACACTCAAATGACATGTGATGGGAAACGGCTGCATGAGACTCCTTGTACCCACAACTTTCTTTGCTCCCGGATAAATGAGTCTTGGAAAAGCCGCTCGCTATTCATGTGTTAATGTTCCAAGCTCACACGCGTCGGTGCTCACTGTGTCACCCTGCTCCTCTGTGGGTTCTCAGAGGACAGATGGAAGCCAGAGGAGCTCTTGGCCTGACTACGGCTCAGGTCTTTCCCTCCTTTGGAGCCAGTACCTGCCTGGTGCTAGTTTGGGTGAGGGGTGCAGCCATCCCAAAGGCTCCTCACTGAAAGGTATCTCCCGTAGAAATAAATGCGGAGCACGTTACAAGTAGACCTCTGAAGGAAGGCTGTGCTGACAGTGTTTTTCTTACTCACAAACAGAATTACAACAGCATAGTAATTCTTTTGCAGCGCTAATGGAGAGCTACTTACCCAAATAATTTAAAAATAAGCTCCTGCGGCAGGGTGCAGAGTCACCCTGAGGAGCCACGGACAGGGAATATCAGAGACTGAGTAACTGATGGCACCGTACTCTGGGGACAAGAAATCAGAAATGCCTGGGTTGAGGTCGAGAGGATAGAGTTTGTAAGAGAAGCAGCTTATGATGAGTGAACTGTGAATTGGGAACAAAGACAGTAATTTTGTTTTGTGTTTGTAAAGTGCGCAGAACTGGAGTCGGTGACTCTGAGGTGCTGGGGTAGTATAGATACTTCCCGAGAAAGATGATGAATACGGGAATTTGTGATTATGACTAATTATGGCAATGTAACAGCATTTCCTATAACACTTTGAATGTTCTTGTATGAGTGTTTGGTTATGTATTTTAGAGTCTCCTTTGTTAAAGGGTCTTTAATAAGCAGCAATATTTAGAGCATAATTTAGAAAAAAAAAATAAAAAGCCTTCACTCTAGTGACTATCTGCCCATTTACGGATTTAATGGTGCAGCTAAATAAGTGCCCTCGACTTAAACAAAGACTCTGAGACGTGTCAGGAAGCTTTGCCAGTGTGGAGTCACAACCCGCAGAGCTGTGGTCCGTCGCCTGCAGAGCAGCTGTAGCGCACGCAGTCCCACGATGGGCAGAGTGGCTTTGCCTCTGCTGAATGAAGATATTGTTGGCTCCTCCAGCAATCCTCAGCGGTTCTGTTTTCCAGACGAACACAGTACAGGGGTTTTTGGTCTAATGGGGTGTGGGAGACCTGCCTTTAATGAGAAGCCTATTTCTGACCGAGCGTCTCTCAGGACTGTTGAAGAATTGGTTTCCACTAGTCTCGAAAATGGTCCCTTTGGTCTTGTTCCTCTTCTAAACCTTTTTTTGCTGCTTATCTGTTTTTGTTTAACCAGAGTGACACGCAGGGAGCAGAAGTCCACTCTGAGTCACTGACAGGCTCTGCTTGACATGGGGCTCAGCATTGCCCTCTTGAGCTGCTCACCCCTCGGCCAGGCCCTCCAGGAGCTCCTGGAGCCTCTGGAAGCCTTGTGTCCACCTCGGACACCTGCCTTGGCAAGGGATGGGTTGCCTTTTTCCCTGCTGATCGAGCAGCGAGGCTGGAGCATCCAAGTGTTTGGGCTTTGGGCTTCCTGTTGCACCATGTCCATTAAAGTGGAGGGAAGCAACTGATAGCATCGGGATTTCAACCTAGAAAAGGTTGGGTTGGGTTGGGTTGGGTTTAACTGCCCTTGGCCGTGGATTCTGTGTTCTGATGCCGCTGCTGAGGAATTCCAGTTTACTGGGTCCAAAGTTTCCAAAGAGATACTGCATTCTTCCAAGTAATGACAGAATTCCTACTGTCTTTCATACTTTTTTTTTTTTTAATTTGTTTTTTTTTTTTCTTCTAATGGGAAAATATGCAACACCTCAGAGAAATGCCACTGCTTTTCATTTTAAAAACTTTTTTCAGTATTTTTCCTACATGGGAATAAACGACAAAAAAAAGCCATGAGGGTACTTCAGCAGTTGCTCATGATATGCAAAAGTATTTGCATGCTTTTTTAAACCTTGTTTTTAAGCCTATTCTTAAAGCATCTAATTTCAAACATAAATGAAAGAAAAATTTAAAAATATTGAAAGAGGAGGTAGAAATGCAGTTGCTTTTCTTTTTTTGCTGAGGCAAGACTTCATTCCTCTGATGACAGAGAGTAGGCGACGGTGAGGACAGCTGTGAATCATTCATCGTTGAGACCTTCAGTTGTCTGAGGAGAAGCAGGGCCAGCACATCTCAGCTCCTGCCTGATCTTATGCCCCAAATCTCCATGTTCCGGAGCAGCCTGCAGTTTGGGAATACGAATAAGGAGTGGGTTCTTGGGGGAGAAAAGCAGCAAAAAATTGCATCTAGCTCAGGTTCTCTGTGTCAGACTTGTATCACCAGGCTCTCTCAGAAGCAGGATAGCATCTAGCGGATTTCTTGGCTAACAAATGATAAAATTAGGCCAAGACCTTTCTTTTTTTCTTAAAAAAAAAAAAAAAGTAATTATATGAGTCGGCAGAAAGCTGGAGTATCTGCCAGTTTGCAAATAGCACAGAGAGTTCAGCATTTCCCAAGGCATTTTTTGTTGGCAGCTCTCTGAAGCTGGATGATTGGTATCTGAGTCTGATCTCCCTTAGTGTCTGAAACGGCAAAAGTGCCCCTGACTGATCAGTGACATTGGGGTGGACTTCATCTCCCCGGCCCTGAGATCTGCCCTTTCTCCCTAGTGCTGGGAGCCTCGTTTTTTCGCCACATCGTGGGGTTGTTTCGGTGCCCATGGGAAGCACCAGAATTGCAAATTCTTCAACTTAAAAGGTTGTAAAACCCACCAACCAACCAAAGCAAGCACAGGTGTAACTGTGGCTATTTTTTACCAGGACAGAAGAAATCATAACTCTTCTCAGACCCTGAATTAGACCCTCTGACCCACTGCTGTTGCTGCTTATGTCTCATACCTCTGTATCCATCTGAAGAGCTGGTTTATCCCATCCCATGCTGCTTCAGTAGTTTTCGTTGGACTGGGCAGGGGACGTTTGTGTTCCTGTGTGTCTTCTCTGACAGAGGGATGGGAGCTGGGAATGGTATGCTGCTTAGGAACAGGTCTCTCCAGCTCGACCCACGGCCAGTGCCAAGTGTCCCTGTGCTCCTCTGCCTCTCCACTGTGCTCTCCAAAGGGCTCCTCGTTCTGCAGCAGCAGAGGATTTGACGTGCTTCCTCAGTCACTGCACTGCTGAGGCTGGGAACGTTTTGGAAGGTGCTGTGCAGTATCAGGGCATCCATATGGAGCACCCCAGGCATCACAAAGTGTTATTTCACCAAGTGTGGTAGAAACATCTCTGCCTGCACGGCCTCTGCCTCTCAGCTGGTCTCCAAGCTGCTGAGCCAGTCAGCTTTGGACTGAAAGCAATGGGCTTTCCTTAGCGGGATTGTGCAGACACTCAGCGTCTCCAGGGTCCGTAATTACACTTTAGAGCCTGGCCACCTTTGTGGCTAATCCCCACCAAACCCGTTAATCAGGCTGTAGAGCGAGATTCCCAATGATGCTCATTAATCTAGCGTAGCACTTCCCATTGCCAGCCCTTCCCAGCCTGTTTCTCTAACGGCAGTGAGCTGTCAGCTCTGCTTCTGCTCATCTTCCTGAGAAACTCCAAGGAAAAATTTCCCGATTGAGGCAAGATGAACCAGTCAGGCTCACACGACCTGCAGCTTATTTTGGGTAAACAGATAGGAATTCCTAAGGGGCTAATTCATCCTATATTAACATTTTTCCTGAGGTTGGAAAAACACAAGTTACTGTGACCCTAAAGCAGCAAAACACTGAAATGTTGTGGAAATAGAGTGCCCCCAAACACATACGAAATCGTTGTGTGGGGTTTTGTTTTTTTTTTAAAATTTGAAAAGTTCTTTCTGTGCCAAATATGGGCACTGCAGTGTTGAAATGAGGCTCAGATCTGAGTCAGCGATAGCTGTAGCTAGCTTGAAAGTATAAACCATCTGCATTTTCTATATTTAACAGAGAATTATTGCAGTCATGTTTCCGTGGGTATGGACGAAGGCAGATTCCCATCCCGTGCTAACGTGATTCCGTTGACGAGGATGGAGTTACCGCTGCTGTGACTTCAAACGTCACGAGGCCAGGGCTGGGCTCTCGATGGCTTCGCACCAACAGACCCGCTGTGTGTGTCTGGACGGAGCCAGCTCCTGTAATTCCCGGGGTGACCGTCTCTGGGAGCAGCGTCGCCTGTCGCCGCTTCGCCCCTGTAACGCGGGGTACACCACAAACCCAAATTTTTGCCCTCCCGGTTACAGAGCACTGTGGAGAAGTTAAAATATTAGATACTACTAATATGTATCCGTGTATAACTGTAGTATCCGTAGAGCTAGGAACAGATTAGCTGTCTCCACGAGGCACCAGTGGTGGTGCGTGGAGGAGGATATGCAGACAGGGAGATGACTAAATATAATGCTGAACTAAAGGCAGAGCGCTACTAACAACTTGAGTTTGCGTGCATCCTCACCATATGGATGGAACACTCACTAAAATAAGCGCACGATAAATACTTGATAGAAGAGGAAAAATAACGAATAAGATAATAAGATAACGAATAAGATAATAAGATAACGAAAAGGAGTGCATGGTGTCACATATAAAGAGTATCTATAAATGCTTATAAAGGAGAGAAAGGATTCTTTGGATAACAGTCACAGTGGTTTTGTCTTTTGATCAATGGCAGACCAGTTTGGTGCCGCCCTAACTGGGCCAGCTGAAATCTGCAGTGGAGGCTGCTGGATACGGTGATTCTGGAATCAGCAGGTTAGAGAATTTAGAGGGGCCAGTTAAGATGAAATGCCCACAGGCAGCTTGTTTCCAGTCGTGTAACGGCGTTGCATGCTGCTGAGCATCACCTTCCCAGAGAGCGGGGTGGCGGAGGGGGGTGGCAGCAATTTGCTGGGGCAGAAAATCCTGGGAGCGCGGGCTGGCAGGAAGAGTCAGAAGGACTACAGTGAGGAAACCCCACATTTTCTTTGGTCTATGTCATGACAATGAGTCAATTAGTATTTGTTCTCTCCCCCCGGCCCCTCCATTGTAAGGCCTGGCCCAGTGCATACTTAATTTAGGCACTTACTGATGCCTGTAGTATGCTCTGTAAAGTGTTTGTGTGTCTGAATTACTTATGCATTCAGGTCTAGTTTCTTTTATCCTACATAGATCTCTTCAATACTTCCTCGCTGGATGTTGTTGGTTTGGTTTTTTCTTGAGCTGACTCTAGAGATTAAAAGCAGTGCTGGATCTTACCTGTAGCCCAACAGGTTTTTTGTCTGCAGTAGCCCCAAATGCAAATGAGATGGCTTATCACTATCTAATTTGCCATTCTGAATGTCATTCTGCAGATGGCTTGAGGAGAAGGGGGTTTGTACACAAGTAATGCCTACATCTTGATTAATTCTAGATGAGCTCCAACAAAAGCTACTCACGCTTTAACGTTGGCGGGGAAATAAAGGCAGGTCTTTAAGCTCAGCAGCACATGCAGAGCTTAGAGACAACGTGTGTGCCGGGATGAAATCTTCTCCCTTCATGGTGTGAGGCTTTTGGGGCCCTGAAGGATGGTTTCCAAGTACGGGGAGAAAGTGCTAAACGGTGAGATGGATGGAGAAGCTGTGGCACAACTTCTGTAGCAGGGCAGTGACGAGGTGGAGGTCTCTGGGACCTCCTGGGTAACACCCATGGGGCAGGGGCCAGGGAGGAGTTGGAAGGAGCAAGAGAATTCCTGGTCCTGCCTCTGCCCCATGGGCTGGTGTCCTGGCCTGGCCTCAGCTTGTCCCTGTCCCCACGAGGTGCCCGATGCCTGCCCTGCGCCCCGGCTGGGCTGGTGGGAAGTGCCCAGGCCCCCAGGTAGCCCCCAGCCCTCATTGCACCCAGACAGCAGCTGCTATTAATTTGTTTGTGTCTGCAATTAAAACTCTAAATGACTTCTGGCTCCTCATCAATGCCAGGATTTGAAAAGAAGAAAGGCAACTTGTAGAGTCCGGTATGAAACCTTCAGGTCATCTTGTATCAAGTGTAAGATCAGGTCTCAACCTGACTGACAGCTTTGAAGAAGCAATAGATAAAACGACCTAGAGTCTATTTGAAGAAAAATTGCCACGAAGAAGTTGCAGTGTGGCCAAAATAAATAGACTTAAAATCATACTTTGAAAGATGGTGTAAACTAGAAGGGAGAGGAAGGAGGAGGGGGTTGAATGCCAGAAGCAACCTGCGGTTATGTTTGTGAAGTCTGTGCAAAACCATAAGGAAAATATAAAGAGGTGAACTCAGAACAACATCAACTGTGTCTATGAAAAAAAGCTTAAAAGAGTGGAAACATTCAAAGGAAAACAAGAACAAATCAACAACTGGGCTAACCCGTCTGGTATGTAGCGATTGACAAGAATAGGACAGAAAACCTTACAAACAGTTTTCATTTGGGATTATGCTTCACGTGACGTAACTGTTGCAAACAAATAATATTGCTGTTGTTTGACAGACTTGCCATTTAGCAAAATACTTCCCAGCATATGAATAACAGCTTCGCAATATGTTTGTGAATGAACAAATCAAGGTGATGTGGTGGTAGTTTTCCAGTGAAAGTAAAAAGGAATATTTCTGGAAAAACTATTGACTTCAAAGAGGCATCTTTCTGTGTTGTAATTTCTCAAGAAAGCTGTCTTAGGAACACGGGTCCCTCTTGCCAAACAGTCTAAATGAAGATAAAAACTTGCTGGCTCCAAAGGAGGAGGCAGGCTCGCTCTCCAGCAGAGGATACACAAGGAGAGCAGCAGCTGTGGGTGCCGGCCGATGCCCTCACAGGGTTTTGACTCATCTGTTGGGATTGTGCTTGTGCTTCTTATAGCACAAATGGTCAGGTGCGAAATAATTAGCATAGCATCAAAACTGGGGATGAGAAAAGACCTTTTTCTCCTACTGCATGAAAAGCATATATGTATGTCAAAGGGTTATTTTCCTCTTCTGATTAGGGAGATTATTTCATCATTTCCATTGAGCCTCTCTCCCAGGGATGGGACGAGATAAACCTCTGTGCCTTGCCTGACATTCAGCCTTCCATTCTTCTTTGATTAATTTTCCCCATTTTTTTTTTGTCTCTTATGTATTCCAGTTCCTTTCTGCAAACCCCTCAAAGCATTTAGCATCCAGTGCATGACTGCTTGCTCCACGCGTATGTGCTCTGCTTTCTTTGCACAGTAATCTCTATAGCCCTGTAATCTCTGCGGCTGCCTAAACTAAACAACTCATTGTATTCATCAGCAAACTGCTCTGATGGCTGGGTCCGCTGAAAAAGGGCATTAAGAGCAGGTGGTGAGCTGTGATTGCCATTTCTGATTGGAGAAAAATTATGCACATCTTTATTTTTATTATCTCTTTTTTCCTCTGTCTTCCCACCTGCTGTTGGGTCTGGTTTTGATCCTGCGGCAGGGCTGGGCTGTTTCCCTCTCTCTGGGTTTAGCCACGGAGATGGGGCTATGGAGGGGCCCGAGCTCTCGGCTGCTCTGCTGATTGCGTCGTTGGCATTGGGGTACCGGGGCAAAATGTTGACCGAGAAGCAGGGGAAGACATAATTGCATGAATGGATAATGGAGGGAGGGATTAAAATTGCGCTCCTTGCTTCTTGCCATGCAAAATATTTTGAGAGCAGTATTTTAACAAGAAGAATGAGAAAAAATGCTAAACCAGTGAGATGCCCAAAGTTGGCCAAAGTTGGTTGTCTCAGGACTGGGCACAGTCCTTACTTTAGAGGGAAAGTGGGCTTTCTGGGCTGGGTTTCCAATGCCATCTGCTCCCAGACGTGAGTGGATGGGACTCGCTACTTCAGAGATTACTTTCTGGGATACTCTAAACCCTCATTGGGGTCAAATGTCCGTGTTCTTTGTGCTGCCGAGGTTTGGAACCAAAGAGTCTGTCCAAGAGCGGTTTGGCCCTTGGTGTGGCTGCAGCTCGAGGAAATCCCAGCTGCCTGTGGGCCACCTGCAAAGCACAAGTGGGGATCCTCCAGAAACAGAGCTATTGAAGGCCAGAGGTTCTTGATGAGAGTATAATCGTTGGTTGTTATTATGTTTTCTTTCATGGAAGTACTGCCTTATGGTCTGGCTTGTCAGCGTGGTCACGGCTGCATCCCTGTTGGGTTCCTTACCTGTAAAACCTGGGAAGGGCTTTGTAACATCTCATTGCCTTTAGACCTTGGTACACATCATGTCAGTTTTTTTAGCTGACTAAATCGACTCTTCTGGAGTCTGTTACACTGTGCAGCTCTTTGCTGTTGCTTGGTGAGTCTGTGTTAAGCTGTGAGAGCGACAAAACAAAAATTACACTTAAGGGTTGAAATCTATCCGAGTTTCCTTAGGGCTGAGCGCCTGACCTGGTGTTACAGAGTTAGCTGGCCTTAGCTCCCCGAAACTTGCCCAGACAGGCTGTCCTGCTCTTCAGCATGTGGCCACACAGGCTCCCAAGGTTGCCTGGCCGTGGCATCCCCAGGTGGTCTCTGTCTGAGCCACCCAGACCTGCCCCCGGTCACCGCTTGGGCACCGAGGACCTAACACTGGACTGCTTTCATGTTTTCGTCTCCCGTCTGATGCTGATGTAAGTTGGGCAGTCTGTTTTAGGGCAACGAAGCCAAAAATACTTGACTTTGTTTCCTCTGCATTCCTTTTCTGAAGCGCTCTTTTGTCTTCAGAAAGAGGGACCCCTTCCTACCTTGACAGCACCACAGAACATGGCATCAGACACGGCTAGTTACAGAACAGATACTGCGTAAGAGCTGTTGCGTGGCATGTTCTTGCATGAATATGAAAAAGGAATATCAAACAGGAGAATATTTTTTGAAAAGTATACAAAGGCATCCCACTACCGTTTTAAGCTGAGTATTTAAAGCATTCTGTGAGCCCTGGGGAGAGGAAGAGCTTTCCGTTCACAACCACGCTTTGAGCTTTTTGCATGAACTCGGGTAGCTGAGAGAGATGCTTCAGTCCTTTCAGAAGGTGAGCCACTGCCCTCTGTTGTGGTCTCAGCTGAAATAAGCTTTCTTTTTTTGTAATAGAGACAAATTTGTTCTAAATTAACACGCACTGTAGTAACTACGCTCTTTTGATGAGGGAAAACCAGGGAAATTGCAAATGAAGATAACAAAAGAAAATATACTAGCTTTTACATACCCTGCAAATCTAATGGCATTAATTTTACTGGTTTCAATTTTAAAACACGTTGAAAGAAGAGCTGCAGCAAGACTACAGCGTTTACCAGGAGGGAATCCGAGCTGCAGAAACTTTAATACTCTGGTCCCAGCAATGGGCTGCATCTGGTAAAGCTTTGGCTGGAATGGACCCTCTGTGGGAGACTGGTCGTTATTTAAAAAAATAGCTGTTTGTGCCTTGTCCGACCATGATGGGCAGCCGTGACTGGTGCTATATGAGGAATAGGAGGGAGGTTGTGCCACCACCACCTCACCAGGTTCTACCCTGGTGAGGCCCCATCTGGAGCACTCTGTCCAGTTCTGGGCTCCCCAGTTCAAGAAGGACAGGGAACTGCTGNTGATCTCCAGAGGTCCCTTTCAACCCCATGTGATTCTGTGACCACAGTGGGACAAGCAATGTTAGATGGAAGCCCTTGGTGAGCAGAACAGCCCAGGTAAAGGCTGAGTGATGGGAGAATCACAGAACGGTTAGAGTTGGAAACGACCTTAAAGACCATGTAGTTCCAACTCCCCAAAGGAGGAACTAGACCCCGTAGTGCGGCCGGGGGCCTGGCAGGCAGGCTGGGCATGGATCAGGGCAGTGAGATACAGGGCAGCTTTTCCAGGGACTGGGGAAAATGAAGATTTCCTGGGGTTCCCCTAGAGAAAATGACAAAATTGAAAGCTGCACAGCAGCTTTTGCTGCTGCTGCTTTGCCACCTAAACATGAGGAGAAACTGTTCTCTCATTTCACATTGAAATGAGAGACTGTTCTCTCATTTCACAGCACAAGAAGAAGCCTAGACATTTTTGGCCTAGTGTCTGTAAGCACCTCACTGCTTTATACCATNTGGTTTGGTTTGGTTTGGTTTGGGAAGGCAGCGCTTGCCTCCACGTGTGCTGTTACTTTGTACAGGTGGGAATCAGAGAAGTGGAGGGGCTCTTGTTGGAGTTGAGCATTTCAGAGGATTTTTCTCTACTCACTGCCTTTGTTTCGCTTCTCTTTCCCGTTGGTGTGTGTGGAGGATGATGGTGGGATCTGTGAGAGGGGGCACCCACAGCCCATGGAGCCTGGGAGCTTCCCGCAGGCTGCGCTGTGCTTTCAGCATCCAGGAACACCAGTAGTGAAGGGTTTTTCCGAGTCAGAGGATTATGTGTCATCCCAGTTTGGGACGAGGGCTGCTGCGGACGCTCTGGGACAGAGCCAGGGAGCTTTTGGAGCATGGGAGCTGCAGAGTTGGGTTAGAGCTCGCTCAGCCTAGTCCTGGTCCTTTTGCATTTCATTGCTGTCTT
>VXAK01020053.1:36663-90754 GCA_013399435.1 Arenaria interpres | reverse complement strand
CTCCTACCAGGAAATGATCGCCAACCTGCCCCTCTGCAGCCACCCCGACCCCCGCAAGGTGAGTCGTCCCCGGGCCCCGATCGGCGGGGTCTTCCCTCCGGCCGGCCCCGGGGCCCCGCAGACCCGCGCCCCCCTCCCCCCCCCCCGCCGCCCCCCCGGGCGCCGCGCCNCCCCTCCCCCCCCGCCCGGCCGTGGGGCCGCCGCTCCTGGCGCACCTCGGCGCTTGACAAGAGCCCCCGTGGGCCAGCGGAGCACAGGACGGGCCCGGAGAGCTGCGGGGATTCACGCCGCGCTCGTTAGGCCTCGCCGTGGAAGTTTCCCCCGTGAGCCTCCCCCCCGCCACACCCGCTGACGGCCGGTGTTCTGCCCTCTCCCCTCCCAGGTGCTGATCATCGGCGGCGGCGACGGGGGAGTGCTGCGAGAGGTGGTGAAACACCCCACCGTGGAGTCCGTGGTGCAGTGCGAAATCGATGAGGTGCGTTGGGCTCCCCAAGCTGCCCGGAGGTATCGCGGGGTGGGGGGGGAACGCTCCGGTCAGACGGACGGGCTGCCCGAGGAAAAGCAGCCCCTGCTTCGCAGCATCCGCGGGAGCTGCTCCTTCACCTGCTGCCCCTTGTCACCAGCGAGTGCCTTTGCTGCCGGTTCTGCTGGCGTGACACTGACAGCGCCACCTCTTTGCCTTACGAGTCATCTACGTGGCAGCTGGCTGCCTCTTTCATGTGATTCCTTCCACACACGTAGGGTAGAGGCCCTTCCAGGCCAGCGTGGGCCAAAGCGTGGGATCTGGGGGGAGGAGAAGCTCTGGTTTTCTGAAGGTGCTGCTTTTCCCTCTCCCCCCAGCTGCAAAACAGAAATCTGCTCCTGCCAGAGGAGGATGGTCGCTTTGTTGAGCCGTCTCCTCTCACTGAAAGCAGGAAATAAGTGGAGGGTATTTGTTTCCGTGATAGATGGGCTGCTCCTTCTCTTCAGTCAGTTTGTGCGGATATTTTACTTTCTTAAAAAGTTTTGCTGTCTCCTCAAAGCAGGACTGTGTTAGGAATGGGGAAACGTTGCTATATGAGACTGTACCCTGCCTGCCAGGCTAAGTAGACATATGTGCCTGGTTTTGAGCAAGCACTGCCTGACACCAGCATGTTTTTTTGTCTCTGCCAGCTGTGAGAAGCTGGTGGTGCTGAGTACAGTTGCTGGGCCTAGGGCAGTGGCTGTCTGACCATTTTAGAAAGAAAACTGTATGTTATGGGGGAGATTGATAGAATGACTATAGACTAGAGATGGAGATATTTCTCATCTTGCACCCAGAAACCTGCTGGCGTGGTTTTATTTAGGAAGAAAAAACAAAAAGTCTTTGGTTGAGATCAACTCTGCAAGTGATGTCTGCAGGGGAAAGGAGCACAGAGCAGTCAGATCTATAATCACAGTCTCTTAGATCCTTGGGGAGCTTTTGAAGCTCCAAGTTCTTCTTGTTAAGTTTGGCAAGGACAGGCCAACAGTGTCACTGAACCCTGAGGCCATAGGAAAGGGCTGAGCGTAGCTTGTTGGCTGAAGATGCTGACAGCTCTTGAGGATCTTGCTAGCGAGTCGGGTTTGTGCTGAAGGCATGGAAGGAAGTGACTCATTGTGCTGTTCTTCCAGCTGCAGCTGCACAGTAGCCTGAGAAGTGGCCCCTTGTAGCCCCCCTGACCCACTTGTGCTCTCTGTGTTGCAGGATGTGATCCAGGTATCCAAGAAATACCTCCCAGGGATGGCAGTGGGGTATTCCAGTGCTAAGCTGACCTTGCATGTGGGAGACGGTTTTGAGTTCATGAAACAAAATCAGGAAGCTTTTGATGTGATTATCACGGACTCGTCTGACCCCATGGGTAAGAATCCTGGCTGTAAAAGGGTACTGCTTTCCACAGTCCTCCTCCTTTTCTCTTGTGCTGACTTCTTGGAAGTAATGCCAGCCTGCCCAGCCTGCTTTAAAGTGAAAAGACTGTCACTGACTTGGTTCTTCTGGTAGAGAAAGGGAAGGATGAAGACCAGAAAATTGTATTAGTGAGTCTTTAAACCAGCTGTCACCTTTTCTGTCCTCAAAATTCAACTCCAGCAGCTATTGCTTCTGGCAGAGAGTTGATCCTTGAGTCCAGCAGTCCCGTGGGGGATACAGCACCGTGCTGGCAAAGACAGCTTTGCACGTGTGTTTGCTAATGAAGCAGTGGCTCACGTGCTGTTGGTGTAGCTGCCTAGCCTAAAGATGGCTGTAGTGAGGTTGCTGTATTTCTGAAGGGGAAAACTGAGGTACAGAGGGACCAAATGTAGCTGTGGCGCCTCATTTTAGGGACCTAATGACAACGACCTGAGTCACCTTTGCTCTTGCTATAGTCAACAGAGAGATATCTCTAAAAGGAGTTTAGAGCAGGAATTCAGTTTAGAAAATGCTCACTGAAGCAAGAGACAGCTGCTGGGACTTTCTCTGATAAAGATCACGGGCTCCTGGGCTTGCTATTGAGCAAAGCTAAAATCCTGATGGTTTTGCTGTGCTAGGTGCCGGCTGGGGTTCACCCAGGGTCAGAACTTTTTTGCTGTGATCACTGAAAAGCCATTTGAAGTGTCTCTTTTCCAGTACAGTCCCTGTGCAGGCTGGGCATTCAGAAAACTCTCAGAAGCCTGCCGTCTTACTCTCCCCCTAGACATATCTCTTTACTCACTTTTCCCCCAGGTCCTGCAGAAAGCTTATTCAAAGAATCTTACTACCAGCTGATGAAGACAGCCCTGCGAGAAGATGGGATTCTTTGCTGCCAAGGTGAGGATGCTGTCTCTGGGCAGAGGCTGATGCCAGGTCGTTGCATGCAAAGTGTGAGGCACAAAGGGGACTCTCTTCTTGGGAGACGTGACGCTGGGAATGAGATCCATTTCGGCTCCCAGCCACAGGAGCGGTTCTGATCTGTGTACGTCAGCTCGTTAACTGCTGGACTGTGCTTAGTAAAACTGGCGTAAGGGTCTTATCTTGCCTTTGAAACCACATGAGCTGTGCGGAATAGAGCAGGTTTGGACTTGGAACCACCGTTAACCTGGCACAGGCCTGTGCGAGAAGAGGGGCAGCTCTCACCTTGCATCCCGTCTTCCTTTCTCCCCATAGGTGAGTGCCAGTGGCTGCACCTGGATCTCATTAAGGAGATGCGTCAGTTCTGCAAGTCTCTGTTCCCTGTTGTGGAATACGCCTATTGCACCATCCCCACATATCCCAGCGGGCAGATTGGCTTCATGCTCTGCAGCAAGAACCCGGTAAGTTTCAGGCACCTGAAGTGCATTTTTCCACTCCCTGGAAGCACCCGCAGAGCCTGCCCCAGGCTGTTCCTTGCAGAGCCTGGGCTGTGGCACTGGGCTGTCCCAACTGTGGGGCCTCTCTACTCTTGCCAGGGTCCAGCTCCAGCAGCTCAGGACCACAGAGTTGCAATGGAGCTTGCTCAGTGCTGGATGATGTGCAGAATTGGCCAGTAATGAAACCAGGTGACTTAGAAAAGGACATGGCTTTCTCGCTAGGACAACAGAGTTGGAAGGGAGGAAGCCACTACCAATTTCCAGACTGTGTCAAGGCTTTGGCCTTATAAAGTGGGCACCTGCTTGATAAGAATAAGCTTGCGACTGTTAATTGGCTCGTACAGAGGCCTCCAAGTGAGAGTCAGTGTTAGGACATGGGCTGGTACCTCTGGGTCAGACCACTGAGGTGTGTTCTTTTCCCAGCCTGCTGTGTTACAGCAAGCCTGTAATCCAGCTGCCACGTTGGTGTAGGGAGCCAGCGGCGCTGCTCCTGTATTTATCTGGGGTCTGGCAGCATGCACTGTGCCTGACTTAACGCAGACGTGGATTCTGCTCTGAAGAGCAAAAGCTTTGCTTCTTAGATGCTCTGGTACCATCTGACAGCTTCATCTGGCACACGGCTCACGTGCAGCTGACCTCATATGCTGACATCTGTGAATAAGGGCGAGTCACACGAGGTTGGGAGTGTAAACTCCAGCCCTTGGGGCTGGAGCTGTGCAGAACCCTTGACCTCATACTAGAACAGAAAGTCATCTGTTTCCCTGCCAGTCCTCTTGGTTCTCTGCCATGAATCAGGATGTCTGTCACACAGCCTTTTGCTCGCTACCCAAACGCTACCTGGCTTCTTTATTGCAGAACACAAATTTCCGGGAGCCTGTGCAGCAGCTTTCACAGCAACAAGTAGAAGAGAGGAGTCTGAAATACTACAACTCTGACATTCATCGGGCAGCTTTCATTCTGCCAGAGTTTGCACGGAAGGTAAGGAGGGCTGCACTGCTATTCCTCCAGCAAGGACGAGGTGTGACTTTTCTTTGGCAGGAGGGGGATTATGCAGGACTGAGGATTTTTCTGCAGCCCTGAAGGCTTCTGTGGGCAAGTTGGAGCAGGATGGCATTTTGTATGACATAGCAGAGCATGAGTCAGTCTGGGAAGACAGTTCAGTTTGGAACCGTTCTTTGGGTTGGTGTCCTATGCCTCTATCACTCCTACTTCACTTATCAAAACTAAGCCCAAGAGCCTGCAGAACTGGTGTTTCCCACTGGAAAGCTCCAGAAGTCGTAGATAAAATATGGAAGACGTTTCTAGCACAAACCAGGAAAGGGTATTCTAGCATAGTTCAGTCTGCCTTCTTGAAGGAAGGTCAGTATTTCTACATCATTCTGTCATCTCCTAACTGGGTTGCAACTGCAGGTTCTAGAAAAAAAGAAAAAAAAACCCTCAGAGTGTCTTAGGGGTGAAGAGAAACGCCACGGTTGTGTTTCAGAGCCATGTTCCTGTTGAGAAGGGTGGGGCTGCAGCAGGTCCATCCTGACTATTTTTTTGTCTTTGGCTGTCTCCAGGCCCTGAGCGATGTGTGAGACTGAGAAGCTGCTTCCTTCCTTCGAGTTGGACCCTGAGATCGTCAGTGATGTGGTGGGGACCTTCCCAGCAGAACTGCAGATTTGCTCTCCACTGTGTGGGATTGTTTAACCCTTTGCCAGCCAACATTCCCTTTGATGATGTGTTAAAGATGATGGGGCGTAAGCCAGATCAGACTATTGAAAAGGTCCAGTGACTTATTGTGCGAGGTCAAAACTGTTCTTTCCAGTGCTGGAAACGTAAGATGTCTTTTTCCTTTCTCTCCTCCCTGCGCCCATTCTAAATTCTCCCCTCCCTGTGCCCACCTCCATCCCATACAACTGACATGATATATTTATAACTGACACGTATTTCTGTCCGGTGATCTTCTGAGACCTGGGAAGAGTCCAGCGGGGTCACGGACTCAGCCTTAAGCGCAGAGAGCGGGAGCTTTGTGCGCAGAGTTCGCTTGGCTCTCTCCTGACGGGAGCTCCCTGCTGCTGAGACGGTTTGACCGGTAACGGGTCTGAGCCTTCGTGTCCCACCGCCCTTCTGCGACCCCTGCGCTGGTCTGCAGCACAGTTGGAGAAGTCACAGTGCAAACTGTTGCCATTCACAATAGGTCTCCCTCCAACCCTGATGGAGTAGCAGTATTAAACACCAGCCAGGCAGGCTGGCAGCAAAGTCTTGTGGCTTTTTTTTTTTTTTTTTTTTTAAAAATTGGTTGGAAACAGAAGTGCTGAGGTACCAACAGGCCGACTCCTGTTCTTACCTCTGCCGTCAGAGTGGTTCCAAAGAATGTTTATCAATATGGTGATAGGCGCTTTATATATATAAATATAAATATATATATATAAAAAACAAACCTTAGATCATTGCCTGCTGTTAAGTACTGATGTTGGGGAGTCAGTTGTGCTGACAAATCTCTCATCCCGGTCATGCTGAGCTGCCTCAGGCCTAGTCCTTGGGAGGCATCATTATTTCTGATGCTGCCCCCGGAAACCCCAGATGCATAAGTTGTTTTTCGTTGTACTCTGTGAGATGGATCTGCCTCCACTTCTTTACTTTTGTTTTAAAGACTCCGTGCCCCCACTGTGCGGTGGGTATCTTCCCAGCACAACCACTGCGCGGTTGTCACTCCCTTGCAATCAATTAAACACTCGGCTCTGGTTAAGGTGACATCGGTGTGGGTTGGTGTGCTTCTTTGGGGAGAGCGTGGGGGCGGAAACAGAGATCCGTAAAGTTTGCTGTGCTTCTCAGAAGACATCCAGGCGGTGCCCTGTAGTTGGTCTGACTTCCTCTCTCTGCCTTGTCTCTGGGGATGACAAGTTATCATCAAAAATGAGCTCTGAGGAGTGATCCCCTTGTATGTTCTGTATTGTAACTGACTTAATAGCTGTCATCCTCTACACTGCAGAAGTCAGTATGTTCTATCCAAGCTATTCTCTAGTCCAAACACTGCCTCTAGTTCAGCTTTCCAAGCTATTTTCTAGCTGCCCATCTCCCTCCTGGCACCCTGTAATTCCTGTAAATCCCTGGCCTCACTCAGCTGCAGCATCCTTTCTTCCCCAAAAATTGTGGTGGCTCCTAGGGCCCGAACCAAGTCGTGAGCTCAAGCTGAGCAGGCTGGGAACAGTCGCTAGGTGGCATCAGGAGAAGACAAAAAAGCTCTTTCTGAGGGAGGCTTTTTGGCTTGATGAGAGAAAAGTAGAAGGAGCAGAGTTTTGCAAAGGTTGGGATTGAGCTTTACCATAACTGTGAACCCTACAAACAGCATCAGTGGTGCAGCTGCTGCCTGCCTGCAGCCAGGGACTTCTGTGGTGCCACTACCAACCCTCTGCTTCCTTCCCTTTTTGATGTTTCTCTGCCTATGTCCCCTTCTACTGCCAGTGTCGGTACAGCTTCTTTGTGGCTGTAAGGGCTTGCAAAGCATTGCTGAGTTGCAGAGCTGAGTCCTGATCTCCTTTGTATTCTTGTGTTGAGAAGATTGCACCCATTTTGTCTATTAATTGTCTGGGTAATTGCCTCCTTTCTCCCACAGCTACTGATTAGTTAGGGCTATTGAGGCATTTTCATTGCTCAACTCTTGTATTTTTATTATAAAGAGCAGACCAGTAATAGAGACTGGTTCTAGCTGCTCCTGTTTAAATTGCTGTGGGACCTGAACCCCATTCAGCCTTTCATTCTTGACAGAAAACTACCTCTGGCACTTTCTCTCCCCTGGAATGAGAATCAAGGCCAGGACTGCAGTCCAGGAAGGCCTTAGAGTAGCTGCCAACTAGTAACAAGTTCAGGCCTTCCACCCACCCTTGGTGAGTACAACAATGCCCAGGAGGGAAAGAGCTTCCTCAAACCTGTTACTACCCTCCACACAGCTAATTACTCCTTTTGTTTCTCTGAGCTCTCTCCAAATCTGTAAGTTCAGCGAGTGGCCAGTGATGGGAGCAGGAACACAAGGCTGTTTGCCATCCAAGTTGCACATACTCTGTCCATGGGGTCCTATATATAGTTTCTGAGTCATTTCAAATCACTGTTCTTTACAGGCAGTTTCAGACACCTCAGAGCCTTGCAATAGGTGAAGACAGAGATCAGTTCCTGAATCAAGCACTCATTAATGGTGCAGCAAGAGTTTGTGCATCTATACCTGGTTCCACCTGAGCAGCTCCGAGCGCTTCAGGACTGTTAAGTGTCACCGCCGTGCTGAGAGCTGCCACGAGGCCTGCCTGCCGTTGAAGGCTGCATTTGGCATGGCAATCATCCGTCAGGCAATTGTGTCTGCAGATTAATTATCCCTTCCAGAAACGCATGTCCAAGCTGCGGGACGCTGTGGCCAAGCAGGGTGGGGACTGAAAAGAGACTGGCAATTTGGGTCATGCCCAACAGGAGAAAACTAATGGGGCCTCGTATAGAACAGAGCACTGAAAGCGATCTTTGCAGTGTCTCCAGGTGGGCAACTAAAAAACTTGAGTACAGTTTTTTTTGGAGTTTTAGCTGGCTTTTGCCCAAGGCTAGTCAAGCAAGGCTGTTGGTGAGCAAAGATCCACAAAGATGCTGTTTGTCTAGACACGCTAGTCATGTTCCAGCATCTTATTAAGCAAGGAGCATGTGAACAGGGATAGGCTCTGTCCCAAGAAACGTACAATGTAATATCAGAGCAGGTGGAGACAAGCGAGGGAACGGCCTGATGGGCTTTAGCACATCAATTGCTTAAGCCTCTTGGCGCCTTTTGAGCTGTGTTAGACTCTCTGCTCTGTGCTTTCCTCACTGAACTAACTCAATTTTTAGAAGTTCGGAAAAGAGCTTAAAAAAATTAAGAGAAATCTCTTGCCTGTATCTCTTGAGCCCTTTCAGCCAGTTAATTGGCCTGAGTGTCGTATTCATCCAGAGCTAATGTAATCGAGGCCTGGCTGAATTATTGATGGGGCTTGGCTGGAGCAAGAGAGTGGTGAAGTAAGAATGACAATTCATCTTTCATCAGAGAACAGCAGCTTCAGTAAGCAAACAGTCAAAAAAGTAGTAAGTGCCACGAAGTTCAGGGAGAGGAAAGTTCCTTTGTTTAAATGGTAGGGGAAGAAGAGGGCAAAATGTGGACAAAAGCGTGTAACAGTAGCTCAGCTCTAGCAAAAGAGTCAGACAAAACGTTAAAAAGTAAGATGAGAAATTTAACCAAGTTAAATACTGAGAAGTCTAGGTCACGCTTTTTCCTGGTGGTGTATAAGATGGAGTTAAGTGCTTTTAAAATATGCAAAAGGTGGGGAATTAGAGCCAGAGAATCTCAATTATAGCACAGTGATGTGTGAAGCAGATTAAGGCGGGGAAAATTATTGTGAATGTTAGGGATCTCAGCAGCCGGCCTTTCAAGGATGCCAGCTCAGTGGCTAATGGGGTTTGATGAGCCAATGGTGAGGACGAGGGTTGGTCGGAGCAGGAACCCTCCAGGAGGTCGCTGCCATCTCCTCGGTACTCATCGGCTGCTGCAGCAACCCATGGCCAGGCAGCTCCGGGAAGGAGTTTGCTTAACAAAGCTAATTCTGTGAGCCAGGGACAAGGGCAAGATAATGTATGTGATGACCCTACGTGTGTTTCATCTGCCTTCAGTTCTAGGAGAGCAGTAACCAGAACCTCACGCTATCTGGAGTGTACTAATTAAAGCTCTCCCAGCCGAGCGGTCCTTTCTGTGGCGCTGGCAGTCCCACATGTTAATTCCCCCGGCGAGCTCTTTCTGACTGAATTCCCACGAGGTGCAGTGCGTTTGCAATCCCTCAGGAAATCCAAATGGTAAAGAAACGTTTGTCTCCAAGTCTTGTCCAGCCAATCTTGCCACCAACGGAACGAGTCTGGAGTAACGGAGGTCAGTTCCCAAGACAGTAGGCATTAACCCCAGGTGTGCTCAACCTGTTTTGCAGCCTGAAATGCCTCTTACTTGGAGCAGAGCAAAACATTTGCAGTGGAAAGTAAGAGGTATTTTGAATTGGAAGTGTTTCATAGAAAGGAGTTATTTCTGAGAAAGATTTTTGGTGGAATAACTGAAATTAACTTTGCATGCGTTTTGAAATAACAAAAGGGTTTGAGCGTACGCCTGAAGCCTTACGCTCACCCTCCCTTCATCCTCCTGCAGCCCCTTTGGGGTCGGCAGCCAGAGAAGGCAGCACAACTCCCCCCGTTCCCCTCCCTGGGGAGCTGTAACAGGCTCCTAGTCGTGCGTGCTCTGACAGCAGCGTCCCTGCGGTGCTCCCTCCTCCTCCTCCCTGCACCTGCTCTGCAGCTCTTATCGCAGAGGAGCGGGAGCAGCAGGCTCCAGCCCACGCAGCCTCTTCCCTGGATTTGTGAGATTAGTGCCGATGGGAAGCCGTGGCTGGAATGGCCACCTGCACGCTCCTCGGAGGCCCCCGGGGAGTGCGGCGCAAAGGAATACTGCGAGCCTGGCCTGATAAATGAGCTGTGATTTCAGGCCCATGAACAAATTGGTTTCCCCTTCCAGGAAGGCTCACAACTGTCAGCTGACTATTGCTTTATTTATTGCATTGGCCTTTGCAACGAGGGACTCTCGAGGGCAGAGAGAAAGGGTTCCAATGACAGGAAAGCAGAAGCATTTGAACCCTTCACCTGCAGCTGAGTGCCTCACCTTTGGGAAGCAGACTTTGTTCTGGAAGCCTGATGCAATTCTGCTCCATGCTTAAAGACATAGTGATCTGAATCCAGACCAGGTAACAAATGGGCAGGAGACGGCAAATATCCAGGCCATTGAGGAAAGCAATTGAGAAATTAGCTCATTCCTTAATGTGGCATTTGGTGCCAGACATACTCTTAGCTTTTATGTTCCAGCAATGCCCAGTCTTTGCTGCTGTACAGACACACCGAGAGGTCAGGGACCTCTTTCTTAAAAGATAAAACCTCTCCCATTACACGTTGCTTGTGCGCTCTTAATCACAAAAAGATGGAGGCTGTCTTATGTGATTGTGTAAGCATCTTCTGCTGTTCTTCTGAACCCGCCCAGCATCTCACACTGACTGAGCCAAAATCCTTGGATAGCCAGGCCTTTTCAAGTTACTACTGTGTGCTGCACTTCCTTCTGGAGCATCCCCACCCTTAGCAGGTTCCCACGGGTGTGTTCACGGATATGCTGATGTCAGAGAGATCTACCCTCACTGGAAAGTGGTAGAAACCCACTCAGACCATGCGCAACCCCAGACAGAAGAGAGCGTCAAGGAAGAAGACTTCTAAAGGGGTGAGTCAGATAACAGAGAAAAAGTGGTAAGAGGAAATCAATTGTCAGAAAGGCTTATTCCTCCACGGGAAGACCTTTAACCTTTCCCGTACTGAGTCATAAGCATTTAAGGATTGGCAAAAAAAAATAATTGGGGCCTTTTTAAAGGTCAGACAGACAATGCGACCGGGAATAGGGAACAGTGGGAATGAAGCACAATGCTGGTGCTATATATTGAACTCTATCCAGTTACTAAAAAGAGCAAATTTTATCACCACAGAGTTATTTTACTTCTTTTGGAAAAGGAGATGGTGCTATAGCCTGTTATGGGGACATGGTCAGCAGGATCTCTGCAAAGGGGCCAGAGGACCAGAGCTTGAGGAGGACAGACTAATGTAGGGGAAGGGGCAGAGGGAATGTGAGGAAAGGGAAGGGCACTAGGGAAGATGGAGGAATCTGGAGAAGAACCTGATATTGAGGGATGAACTTGTTTGGATTTAAAGATCTGGGCGCTAGAGTGTAAGTGCTCTCACGTGTCCCCATTGCCCTCTAGAAGTACAGGTTTTGGCTGTGCTGTGCTCCTCGGCAGGGCCATGGTTTGGTGCTGGCGTATCTGGGCAGAAACCCTCCCCAAAGCCAACCCCCTCAAGAGCTAACAATTATTTTATTACTTCCCTTTAATTTCAGGACAGATTCACAGCAGCCTGGTCACTGTTTACATCCCCGTGGGCCTCCCCAGAAGCTGCTCTCTGGCTCAGCACGTCATCCCTATTTTCGTAGAAGAGCGTTGTCACACTTGTGACCCCATTCGCTCAATGAAGCATCATAGAAAACAGCCCATTCAGAAGGCAAAGCTGCAAACAAAACCATATTTTTTATAACAAGCAGTTTGGTTAGACCAGATGGCCCCCCAGCATGGAGAACTGGCTGCACGGCTTCTGCTGTCTGTCTAGCTTTTGGGCTAGTAGCCCCACACGAGGTTTAGTCCTGCCTCAGAACCACCGGTACTGGATTCGCCTCCTGCCTGCCTGCCTGTCAGCCCAGGCACATCTCACCCTCACAGGTACCTGCCCTTCCTTCCTCTTGAGCGACCAAGTGTGCCTTCTCCATTTGCTGCTCTCTCTTACTTTCACCTCTCCCCCGAGCAGATCGGCTGCGGGTCATTTGGCAAGTCCCTGCGATTTGTCTGCTCGCTGGAGCCTGGTGCTTCCACCGCTCTCTGTCTCCAGCCCCAGGCTGGCTGGGAAGTGTTTGACAGAATCCATTACGAAGGGCTAACGCAGCAATTCTGATAAACTAGCAAGATCAGTTTAAAAGGAAACAGATAATGTTTCATCTGAAAGCGGTGCGTGGAAGCCAGCGCTCACAAGGCGGGGGTGAGAAACAATGAGGTTACAAAGTTTGCTGAGGAAAATTCATTTCTAGAAATTGCTAGATTTTCCCCACAAGTCCAGATGACTCAGAAAAGATTTTTTTTCTTTGTGTACCTTTCAGTGAGGGAATCCAGCATTTCTTTTGAAATATGCATGGAAGTGATGGCATCTTTTCCCTGAAGAGCATCCAGGGTGGTGTAACTGGCGTTATGAGCTGGATTATTTGCAGGCAAAGCTTCATCCTGCTGCTTCCAGGAACTGTAATGCTGGTAAGAGGTAGAAGTGGGGAACAGGTTTTTCTACCTTCTGTTCTTAGTTCTGCCACAGCATCCCCTTGGCCAAGTCACCTCCCTGTGGGGGGTTTTTTATGTGCTAAATTAGGATAACAATTTATCTTTTGACTGTTGCTTGTTAGGGTCAGAAGAGGACTTGCCCTGAGGCAAGTTCTTCTGAAGAAAGGCTAGTGGTGAGATGGGATCTTAGCTCTGTCTCTGCATCTCACAGGCATGTGGCATCGGATGCCATCCCCTCATGATGGGGACAATGCAAAGCAGACCGCAGTGTTTAACAGCACCTTCTGCTAGCCCACAGACGGGTCTCACTGGTGGGGTGGCCTTTTGGGCAAAGGGAGAAGCATTATTAACAACTGCTAGCCAGAGATCAGAAAACTTACTCCAAGCAGGCAGTGCTAGCGTGCCATGAGACTTTTTCTGAAGCCTCTGAGCAGAGCAGCTCCAGCTCCGACCACCCTTTCACTATTTTGTTTTCCCTTTAATACATTTAAACCCAACATCTCCAAGTCAGGATTCACTGTTATGACTTACACTTCTGGGATAGGTTCAAGATGTACTGAAACAACGCTAGGAACAAAAACCAGTAAAACAAGACACCCCCCCCAACTGGCTTCCAGAAACGTTTGCAAGACAGATTGTATTACTGCATAGCTTCAGCCTGTGTCCCCACGTTATCGTACAGGGAAAGCCAGAAATACTGGCATTCCACAGTGAGATGCATGACTGGATGCAGAGATCCGGATCCAAATACCCCTGGAGTCTGGAGCTGTTTGGACGCACAGGCCGAGGGTCCAAGCCCATATCTAAGAACTGGTGGCCAGAAGTTTTACCTCTTCCCTCTGAATCATCCAGCATTGGCCAGAGGTTTGTGCAAGCTGGTGGCATGTTCTATCCAACATGATGTTCCCAGGCAGAATTCAGCTAATCAGGAGAGGCACAGGCAGTGCCTACAATTTCTCAGAGCGAAGAAACAGCGTGTTACTGGAAGGTCCCAAACCTTTGCTTCCTCAGTCTCTGCAGGTCTGGCACATGGAAAGCACAGAGGCACTGAAGTATCCCACTCAAGCAGCCAAGTGTTAACAACCTCTCCAAAGTCTAATTTGCCTTTGATATAGACTTAATTGTTTGCGTCACCCACTGGGCTAGGGGGAGGGCTATAAAAGGGGCTGCAGCCATTGTCTGAGGCAGAAGAGAGCCCAGAAACAGCTCCCTCTCCCAGTCTTCCTCATTCGGCACAGTAGTCACAGCCTGTACGTCATGCAGCTGGTGGCCAGCCTGGTGTCCGTTCTGCTGCTGGTGTGGAGCGTGAAAGCCACTGCGCTGCCTGGAGAAGAGAGACTGGCAATACAGAGCACTAGGGTGAGTATAACACACCCTGCACAGGAGCTGGGTGAGGTGGGAGCACGAAGAAGCAGGCTGGAGCCAGGGGAGGGGTAATAAGGGCAATTAGGCTTTACCAGATGCAAACAACTCTTCCACCCCTCTATATTCCAAGGCACTACAGCTGCTGAAGCACGGGCTATTACTCCAGCTTACTAGCCAGTTTATTTAGGAAAGGTACCGGGGCAGATGCCAGAGAGCTGCAAAAGTGAAGTCTGAGCAGGAGCAAAAAACTGGCAAAAAGAACAGCAAAGAGGAGAGGGAAAAGGACAAAATAATATTGCTGAAAGAGTGCAGCGTGAGAGAATAAAGCAGAGTACTAGGGGGGGAGAGAAAAGATACGTAATTGGTAAAATGATCAAGGGAGATGATATTTTAAATAGGACTCATGGGAAGGACAAATGTTTAAAAGATGGGTTCAGTAGGAAAGTAACAGAGGAATAATAAATGAAGTAATTATATCAGAATAAAATTGCTTTTTCCAGAGTAGTATTCACAAGGGGAGTTATACTGACATAGTTCTGCTAGAATAATTACACTCTGAACCAGCAGAGCTCTATGCAGTGGCAGAACTTATTATAGCAATATAATTATCCTACCAACTGGCAAAACTCTAATATTATAATGGCTATAGCGCTATAATAACTTTGTTTTGCTGGACTATTTCCCTAAGAGGCCAAAGGGGTAGGAAGCAATAGCATAACATAATCACAAGCCAAGTGCTCTGTTCTGCTTGCCCTCGCCCCACAGTTTTCTCACCTGCATGTTCCTTGCCATTCCCGATGTCCTTGTCACCCCACACTCCGCCAGTCCAGGTCACAGCTGTATCCTTAAGGCTGCTGTTATTTCGGTCCTGCAGAGGAGCTACCCTGAGAAGTGAAGGATCCCGATGTTGCTTTCTAAGGCACTAACTTCTTTGTGCGTATCCACATCGTTTGTTCTGTCTTAGCGTTGGCTCCAGCTCATCCATCAGTGTCTTAGTGCTCCAGGAGTGGGGCTCACATCCCATTAACAACCGAACTGGCTGTGAGAAAGAAACATATACTGTGTGAGGTGCTAGGGCTAGCGTTCTGTGAGAGATCAGGGCTTCTGCAGCTGGCTCGGATTAACCCTTCTGGGGATAACTGTAAACTTTCAGCTGTACATTCTTATAATAACAAATCTAGTACCTAAAATGTAAACTCTTTCTGGTGCAAATCCTAGTTGCTGGGGAAAAAAGAAACAAGTTGTAGGGAATAAATCGCTAAATAAGGCTTTGGTAAAAATGAATTTAAGTGTAATGACTCTTAGTCTTCTACACACTGTTGCTTACAAAATAATGATGTGATTACAATAGATATAATGATTCTCTATAGAGCATTCTACAAACAGAAAAATTGTTAGATACTGATGAACCAATCCCTACAGTCACTACTGCTGTAACTCAGACAAATGTTTTTAGTAGGAAAAATATTGGGATTTTACATATAAACCACCATAAAATGCGTAACAATGCAAAAGGAAGGTCTGCGCCTTCTGCCACGCTGGTGGATGTAGCACAGGGAACTGAGCAGCTACCCAAAGGAGTGCCACAACCCACCCGCGCTAAGATCTCTAGCTGCTGCCAAATTGTCTTGATCTTTTACAGCTCAGGAATAGCCATAAGCAGAAAGGATGTTGGCGGTGGATTAGTGCAGGGGAAGAGCTGCCTAGTTTCACTTAGCAGCCACAGTCGGTCATGCGTAAGGAGTATCCCCTCACAGCAGGCTGAGCTTTGCCTTCCCCACCGCTCAGCCTGAAGCTGCTGGCTCTGCTTGGAGCAGGTTATTTCAAAACAGCGCTTAAGCTGGGAAAGCAGCTTATGAGGAAGACATGACCCAGGAGACAGGTTTACCTGGGTTCCCCTGTCCCAGTCCATCTCCCAAAGGCTCAAGATGTTTCTCTACTTGCAGCAGGAATCAGGATGAGGACAAGCTGGCTTTTATCTTTTCTTCTGCTACAAACAGCACATAATTTTTCTGTGCCTGAGTTTCTCTTGTGTGGAAGCAGGGTTAGTTAATAGAGCTAAGAAAGTGATTAAAAAGTATCCATAAACGTGCTGTAATGTAAACTCAATTGCTGCTGCCTGCATTTATCTATCTTTTTTTGTGGTGTTCACCAAGTGGTCCTTAGCGAATGCTGGTGCTGACAGCAGCCCTAGCAGTAAACATGGCATTTGTGAGACGTGACATGGAAATGTGCCTCCAGCATTCCCATCCACACGGGGAACGGGATCTATTCCCGTCAAACCATCTATCCCAGCTTGTCCAGTATCAGCTGCCTCCGCTAATGAGTTACAGAGACCAGGAATACTCGGACAAGAGGTAATTCATCGGATTTGCTGTAAATTTAAGAGAAACGAGCCAACTCACAGCTTGTTACTGAGGGAAATCCCTCAAGCCCCGAACCACAGGTTGTGCTCTTTCACAGGAGCTCCACAGCTCCCCTTTCATTCTGCCTTCCCCCAAGCTCAGGCTATTGAAATACGGGTTCTTGTTCTTGAAATACAAGCTGCCTGTCCCCACCGATTAAATATTTGGCTCCAGGGTGGGCATCTCTCTCCCCCACCAGTCCAGCCCTCTCCTTTGTTACATTTCATTCTCAGCATTTTACAGTGGGTTGCAGGCCCCAGTGCGCTTAATTTGATATTGCTCAGGACTCTGTGCCTCTTCCCCGACCTTCCCATGGCAGGTTCTGGACAGTCAAGAGCCGTGAAAGGAGCATGGGCTGACTCAGGAAGAAGATGGTTTGGCATTCAATGGTATTCTGTGATTTAATTAGTGCAGGCAGCAAGGGACTTTACAGCCAGTTCATGCCTATTCGTTAGCAGCTCTTTTCCAGTTATATCAGGGCACCTGGGCCTCTCCCTGTCCGGCTGGATGGGGAGACAGGAGAAGGGAGGAGTGACCTCTGCAGCCACCGATCCCTCAGCTCTGCCCATGGGAAAAGCATCAGGGGAGGCCAGGAACTGAGAATGGACCCATGAGGGATGTTCCCCTCCACGGCTATAGGGGACAGGGCCTCCATCCGTCACTTTTCCTTGCTCTCTGCCCACAGGAACAGAGCACAGTCCGGAAAGACGCCATCCTGAAGATGCTGGCGGGCCTGCTGGACAGCGTGGACGCGGGGCGCGAGGCGGCCTCCCCGGACCTGGAAGAGGAGGGCAAGCTGGAGGAGGAGAGAGCCGTGCTGGGGCGGCTCGCCCAGCTATCACAGCGGGACCGCAAGGCCCCCTGCAAAAACTTCTTCTGGAAAACCTTCACCTCCTGCTAGTGCTGCCTGGCCTGGCCCTGCTGGGCTGCTCGCCCACGAACACCCTCCCCTCCCTCGGCTGCCCTGTCCCCCGAGCTCCCTTCCTTTTCTCCACCCCTGAGAATAAAGCATGGCGCTTCGGGGACTCGTCTCTGCCTCTCTGCGCCCCGCTGGGCCGGGGTGGTGCGGGGCGGGCCTGGTCACTGGGAGGCGGCGGCCATCTTGTGGGGTGGCCATCGTGGGCGGCGGCCATTTTGGAAAAGGGCTTCGCGGCGATGAGGAGCTGAGGGCGTGCGGTGGGGCTGTGGAGGGGATTGAGGCTCTCTCCCTCCCCGGGAGGAGCCCCGCAGTGGGAGCAGCAGTACAGCTGTCCTTAAAAGTGCTGCAGCTGCCCCCTCGGCCTCTGAGGGAGAAGGTGGGTGTGCGTGTCCCCTCTGTGCCAGGGTGGGTGAGATGAGGTGAGGTAAGGCCCAGGTGCTGGGCAGCAGGAGTTGTGTCCTGTTGGGAGGGCCCTCTGTGCTATCCCCCGATCAGGATAAGGTGCTGTTCTGCAATCTGGGGAGGATGGTTTGGTCCTGGGTGTTTCTCTCACATGGGCATGTGGGTTAGCAGCCCCTTGTGCTCCTTTCCATGCTGGCTGTGACGGGGGTTGCTGAGGGAACCACCCAGGCAGTGCTCCATATGTTGGGGGGGTGCAGGGGCATTATCTGGGGGCTGGTGGGGTTGTGGGAGAGGGAGATGGACCCAGAGCCTGGCCCCAGCCCACTTTTGGTTTGACAGCAGGTATTGCCAGAGCAGTTCCCTGGGTGCCCTGGAGCTCCATATGCATCTGAAATGCTGGGTTCTGCATCTGAAGCTGATGGAAATAAACTGACTGGGATCTCGGGGGCCAGCAGCTCAGACTGTGCTCTGGTTCTCTCATGGCTTCTTGGTGTTTTGTCATCTTGCTTAAAACAAACTGAAACACTCGATTTCCCGTATGTTCTTGGGGGCTATTTGCTCTCTGGAGAGTAGTAGGGCCTGTTGTTTTATTTCTTTTGGCTTGCTAAGGAGCTTTTTGAACCTCAGTTTTAGAATTGACAGGTAGTGTAGAGATATGAAAGGCAGACATGTTTCCGTTTAGCGCAGAGATTTCTTGCTGGGGCCTCGGTCTCACATGCTGGCAAAAGGTATGCAATTCACTTGCTGTATTTGCTTTAATTCTTAGCGTTAACAAGTTGAGTTTCAGAGCTGTGGTCATGCTGGGAATAACCACATGAAATCACAGACCAACTGTATGTTCCTGAGCCTGTCTCCAAGGCCTGACTGGCCAGTGGTGAGAACCAGAAGGCAGTTATTTGTAGTGGCTTGCGTTTGAACCTTTACATTTTGTTTTGGGAGGCCAGTGACCATGAGGTCTCTCATCTCAACAGCAGCATTTTGGATTAATCAGCAGCCAGCCTGTTTTCTTACAGTTGAAGTAACGCTTCCAACTCCCCCGCTCTCCCTGAATAATGAGTGATAGAACCACTCAGCACCTAGACGGGCTGGCTTGCTGCTGCCGCTTTGCTCTGTGTCAGGCTGCATTTTCACTGCATCATTTGCCATAGAAATTTCTGGCTGTGTGTCTGCGGCTTGCAGGAGGAGTTAGAGCCCTGTGGCTTGTTTTATTTTTCACTCCATAATGAAAAATAAGATCCTTGCTGGGGCAACTCAGCGACTCAGTACATGAGTAATGGGATATGGAGCTTTCCAGCTGTGTTCCCTGGAGCACCCAGCCTAGGACACAGGAGACCTAGTTTTATGCCTCACTTTGCTGCTGGCATTTGCATTTTATCATTACCTCCCTTTTAATACCTCAGTTTCCCTGTCTTTAAAATGGAGTGACAGCTCTTGTCTCCTTTTACAATTTTTCTTGAGATACGTGGCTGACGAGTGCTGTGTGAGAGCTAATTATAGCCGTTATTGTTACTAAGACCTGTGTAGCAGTATGAGACCAACCAGGATACTTTGAATTGTTCTCAGTTGCCTTATTATCCACCACTAAATCTCATCTGCAATAATAATGTTCAAGACAGTGTGTTCTGAAGACGAGAAACCCCACAGCACACAGACATAGAGATTGCCACTAACAGGGACTGCCTGTTCAGCAAACGGTGTGTGCTGTATTATTTAGTGGTTCCTGGAGGAGAGAGAGTGGTGTGGCTACTCTCAAGGTTGGAAGTAAACGTGGAAGTTGAACTCTTCTTTCATCCCTGCAGATGGTTCCTGCTGGTGGAGGCTGAGGCGCGCTGGCTGGGCACCAAGCAGGAAGCCTGCGCCGCCAGCGCACGTGCTGTGGAGCAGGGCCAGCACAGTTGAGGCAGCTTCTTTCATCAGTGCTGAAATCAGTGTTTTGAGTTGGATGGAATTTTGCAGTTTCCTTGGTAAGTCAGTGTGCTGGGGCTGAAGTAACGTGAGATCCTGGCTAGTGACGGTGTTTAATATTAGAGAGTGTAGCACAATAAATCGATTAAGCGGGAAGGGCTTAATGAAGAGTTATAAATAACGTGTCATATATGGGCATTTTCTGTTTAAATTTTCACAAGAGAATTTTGAGTCTTGTAATGGTATATGTCAAGTAGAAGGGAGCAAGAGTATGTTACTTATTTTTTAGATGTGATAGCCAGTGCGTTTTAAAATCTTAACACAGCTCAGAATAATTGTGTGTATGAGCAAATGAATAATACCTATGAGCTATCTCCCGATTTTTTAAAAAAGCAAAAAAGACACATTAAAAAGTTAAAAAGATGCTAGAAGGCAAACTTTTAAAGTCAGCTAGCACACACATTGTTGACCTTATCTAATTCAATGCACGGTCCAGTGGTATGCACTGTTTGGTTTTTTTTTTAAATTTATTTTTTAACCTGAAGCTAGCTCATGCTTATGCATTGAGCTGCAGGCAAGTGAAAAAATTACCATGGGGACAAGCTCAGCTGTGAACCTACAGTGTATTCAGCACCCAGGGGTAACTCCATTTGTGCATATCCTGTCCCATGATAAATGTGAAGTAGTCCAAGGCAGCTTATTGCTCAATGAAAACAGAGTAAATCTCATTTACTCTGAGATCAAAGCATGTGCATATGTGGACAGATACGACAGGGGAACTAAGGAGGTACTAATTTGAAATTTAGTACTCTCCATGGTGACTTGTTTGTACGTGCTTTTAGTAGTGAAGTTCTTGTTTTAATACATGCTGTCAGGTAAGCTGGCAGGGAATCGATACTTCATTGGGTGCATTTTCAGCCTCAGACAAAGGAGAGAGTTGCAATCTGACCAGACTTCACAAAGATACTGTCTGTCTGCAGGTAGCTGGCAAATGGAGTTAAATATAGAGGGAACACAACAGCACTGCCAAGTCTGGTGATCCTGTGTCTATCATTCTCAGTGCGTGGCCTGTGAGGCACCTTTAGCATTGATGACAGCTGTAGAAAATTAAGGTTAAACTTAGTATTGCAGTGAGAATGAAGCATAAGGTTGCATAGGGTGTCCTTTGTCTTACGTTGTAACCACGTTTGACTCTGCTCAGAAACACAAAATGTGTGTTTGAAAAGCAATGAGTCCATTTATTTAAAAAAAAAATAAATCTGTTTGAGGTTGATTGGAATATAAGCAGTCAGTTACAAACTGGGAAAAGAGTAACTGGGTTTGCACTGAAGGAGAGTCTTCTCCACTGAGTCAAGTCAATTCTGCTGTTGCTTTTGGTCATAGATTAGTGTTGTGGCTTGCAGAATGTGTTCTGACAGGACTCTTGTTGTTGACAACCTTCATCTGATAAGTTGGTGGTTTAGATGATAGTAGCAGATTTGACAACATCCCTGTGACAGAAGTGCTGCTTTTATTTATCTTTCTTGGCAGTATGGGCTAGGATATTTGACTTAACGCCTTGGGCTTGGTGGTGGGAGATGGTGATCCAAGAGACATTGTGCTGTGTCTTGTTCTAACCCCGATGCCACACATACCTCTCTCTGCCCGTGGCTCTGCTGGCTTTCCTGCCACGCTTGGTTTTGTTGAATGGAAGAATAACGCAGGTCAAATAAGGCATTTGTTCACTGTCTGTTTGTTACTCACTGTGAATAGTTTGTTCAGTGACCTTGTTCTCTGAGCTCTGAAAGCCTCTCTGAATTATGAAGTGGGCTTTGAAGATTTAACTTCAGTTACTTCTCTGAGCTCCTGTATTCACAAACCCCTCAGCGACAGCGGGCTGTAAATGCATTTTATATTCCATGGAGACTGCTCAGTGAAAGAAGCTATTACAGTGACCATTCAGAAGGTACAGTAGCTTCATGTAAGACATGTGCAACATAGGAAATCTTGAGTACAAATGACCTCTTGGTGAATTGGGAGGTTATCTTACATAGTGGATTTTTCCTGTCTTTGCTGAACTCTGGTGGAACTCAGAGAGATTTGAGAGGAGGATGCCAAGGAGCAAGAGGGAGTTGCCAGTGCAGTGTAGTTTTTGTAGTGTAGGTCAGAAGGACAGGCAGTGTTAATGTGTTGTGCTTTTTGGTGAAGCTCTAGTGTGAAGGTCTGCGTGCTGTAAATGCCCGAGAGATGGGAAATCAAAAGGTGCTCTCTACTGTTCCAGCAAGGATTTAAGAGATGTTGCTTTTCTTCAGGGATTCACAAGGAATTACAGTCCGAGTTACCACTAAGGCAGTAGATGACGATGTGCAGGTAGCTAAAAATCAGTTATTTGGAGACAGGCAGCAAACTAAGATTTGTCAGCATAGGGGAACTCAGAATGAAGGTTCTGATGGAGCATTACAGCAGAATACCGGTTGTGGTTAAAGTTGCTTTCTATTTCACAAAAATCACTGAACCTTTAAAGCAGGAAATATTTGGGAGTCAAAGGGCCTGTGTCACGTAAGGGAGATGGGAGCTAATGGAGAACAGGACACTGCTGTTAATCAGCTTGTGTGAATGAGCCCTTTGCAGAAGCCTGGGAATGTGACCAGAGACTCTAGAAGCTGCCAGCCTGTACCCCAGCCTGCTGAGGAGCAGCTGTACCCCCTGCAAAGGGACATCACTTCAACTACCTCAGCTGAGCCCATGAGCCTTCATGTAACAGACCTGTCTGATCTGTGTATTCCCCTTTGTTGAATCCAGCACCTCTGGAGCTGACTGAGCTCTCACTCTTAGATTTGTATCTCGTTTTGCAGCCTTGAGAGAGAGGTACCAGATGGAAAAAACCACCAGCATTTCAGTCCGTTACAAGAGGACCTTTGGAGAGAAAATCCAGTGTTTCAGTCCCTTAAGATAGGAGCTTTGGAGAGAGCTCTTTGAATCTAGATTCAAACCTTCCAGCATGTCTGCTTCTCCATTGTTAAAATTATGTAGGGCTTGTAGAAAGTCTCAGAGGAAGCATTTGGGAGGTGAAGGAAATCTGAACAATTCAAATCCATGTCTTCCACCTCCCTAGAGAATGTCTTAGTCCTAAGTGGTTGCTGGGCTGGGTAGAGATCGTTGTTTAATAGGACCATGGTGCACCAGGGAATAAGTAGCTGTGCCAGAGGAGAGAGCATACTGTGTCCCTGGGCTCTGGCATTCAGCTGGGAATGAGGAATTTCTGTGCTGGCAGTACCTTGGGGACCTGGAGGACTCTTGCTTTAAGCCAATTAATGTTTAGTGTAAAAAAAAAAAAAAAAAAAAAAAAAAAAATAAAAAAAATAAAAACATATTTTTATACNAGTGTTTAAAAAAAAAAAAATTAAAAAAAATTATAAGCTATCTTTATAGCTTGTTGAATTTGGCTTGAAATCAGGCCAGCTTCCTGTTGTAAGACTGTTTGCTGGTTAGGTAAGTCTGCTGTTAAAAATGTCTTCAATTTCACTGCGCCATGCTTGGCTGGCGCATTTTAGTCTCCTCTTGACAGAGAGGAGGAAGCCAAGGATTTATGGCTGTGGAAAGCTGCCCGCTCCTGGCTTGTACATTCCAGAAATTGTGGTGGAATTTTTTGGTCCCTTAGATGATGATGAGTTTAGAGTCCATCATTTTAGACACGTCGTAGCTTCAATGACTGTTGCATAGAAGGAAGAGTCTTCAAACCTGGTTGATTTCACTGTGACTTTATGTATTTGAACAGGAGCAGATGGTCTAGATAGCACGGGGTGTATTGGTCTGCTGAACCTAGCACGACCAGCAGCTTAATTAATAAAGAAAGGAAGAGTATTTCTGTGGTAGTATTTTATACACAGCTTTTAACTCTTCCAGTTGGGACAAGACTCTGTGCATGGAATTCCCTGCTCAGAATGAAACCCAGAGGTGAGAACACGTCTCCACACAAGCCTTTTTTGCTCCAAGAGCTCTGCCTCTGTCCTCGGCCTTGTGCTGCTAATTTAGTCAGGGGTAAACCAGTCCCGTGGTGAGAGGGCCCTGCCAGGAGCTCCGGTGCAGGTGTACAGACAGGGAGCTGCAGCTGCCCGAAAAGCCATGGATTTACCCAGAGCCCAGAACCACAGGGAGCAAACAGCAGTCTCTGTGCTCTAAAATACTGGCTTGCAAACAATGCTCATCTTCGTCAGGGAACTGATGAATTTACCCACTGCTGGGAGCCAGTGAGCTGGAAAGTGCCTTGTGATTGCTCTTCCGAAAAGGATAACTGAACCCTAGTCGATGCTGGAAGGCAGCTTGTCATGCCATGGGGCAGAGTGGGCTAGAAGCAGAATAACTGAGAAGAAATGCCACTGGTGGCCTTTTGCTCCATTTCAGAATAAAAATGGGAATGTCATCATACATCAAAGATCCTGCAGGAAGCAAGCAGGAGGCTGGGGACCACCGTCCAGGGAGTCTCTCTCCTGGGGCATAGACACAGCTATGTCCAGACTACTGCACCTGGGAAGCCTTCACCCGGTTTGGGGTGTCTCCACCTTTGTCCAGGCACAGCCCCAAGCAATGCTCTTGGTTGAAGTAAAATGCCAAGAACAGTCCATCTTTGTCAGCTCCTGTATCGGTTGCAGGATTTCGGCAGGCGGAGAGACAGGTTAATGTGTTTCCTGTTTCTCTAAGCCCTGCTCTGACAGCTGGTCAGTTCTGGCTGCAGGCCTTCATAGCCTCTGAATGGCAGGCCATAAATCAGAGCTGGCACCTAAAAGAAGAATTGTAATGAAGGTTGAGAGATTCGAGGAGAATTGTTTTCCTGAGTCCCATCCCATTTTCACACGTGTACCTACAGACACTCGCCCTGTCCCTCAGAAACATTTAACGAAGCTTCATTTCTCTGGGAAGACAGACTGCCTGGTAAATGAGATGTCATGGGCAAACACTGCCCTAGCATTAAGGGGATTATTTCCAAATTATTTGAAAAGACTTAGCACGAGGGCAGAAACCGTAAATAACAAGGAGTACTTTGTAAAGTTGGAGACAGCCTCATGAGCCTTTGGGAACTTCCCAGTGCAGCGTAGAGATGCCGAATGCGAGGGAACTCCATCTCCCAGAGGGTGTACTGTGGAACAAACGGGTCACCAAAGCAGTCAGCAAAGGGGAGTTTGTTCTGCTTGGCTTCCCGGATCCCTGTGGCAGTGTAAGCTGCAACTGGGTCCTGTCTACTCTGCATGGAATTGAGTATGAGAGGCCCCAGGCTGGCCACCAAGAGCAAGTTAGTGTTAGGAGGTGTGTGAAATGCTGTTTGCAAAACACTGCTGGGCTACAGGCTTGCAGTGGCAACTTACGGCACAGGACACTTGGCCCAAGATACAGATGGCTCCCATCTTGCAGCAGATGTTTGCCTACTGCACACCTTAGCCCTGCACGTTTGGTGATGAGTGTTTGGTACTACACTGGTGTTCTCTAAAAGATGAGCTTTGTTTTCCCACAAATTACGTGGAAGTGTTTGACTTTTCTCTGGCATTCTCTTCTCTGCTTATTCCCATTTGTTCTTGGAATACAAATATAATTAGCAAGAAGAAGAACTTGAAGAATGAGGAGGCCTGCTGGGAGATGACCCTTGATTGCCGTGCCCATTACACAGTCCCCTCAGTCATGTGTTCTCATGCGGGGCTGTGGAGGCTCCTTCTGCCGTGTCCGCACAAGGCTTTCATAATAGTAAAACAGTTGTTTAATTTGTCATTACCATCAGTATTGCAGGAGGCAGTACAGTCCCTCAGCTGAGGCTGGTTCAACCTCATGTTAGGTTTCTTAACAGGTCTGCCCAAAAAAATGCTGCTTATCATGCTGAAGAGCTTTCAGTATGAGTAGGAGAGGAGGAAATTGAGAGAACATGCAAGTGACGTCAAGGCCATCAGCAGAATAGCAGTACTAGAATTGGACATTGGTCTGTAGGCTTCCAAATCCAATTAAACTGAAAATTTGCCACTTTGAATTCCTCACCTGTCTGAAGATCGCAGTGTATTAGGGGGGAATGGTACAGTGGTACAAGAATAAAAACCTCACAGTCTTTGGAGACTTTCTTAAATGAAAATATGTTTTGAAGCGAAAAACCATTTAGTCCATCTGTGTCCTGTTACTAAGCTGGGGCCATCATCCATTTTCATTAGACAGGGCCTGAGCGTGTGGGTGGGGACAGAGGCCCAGGCAGCTGCCCTGGACACCAGGCTAAAAAGCACCATATGGAAAAGCCTAATGTATGTTAACAGGCATCAGAGACCAAAATTGAAAGAGTAATGGCCCATCCACATGCGGTAGCCTCAGTGAGACAAAATCTCAGCACCAATCTGTCAGCTGCAATTTTGGGTCATTACAGCGCTGCTAAGCAGAGGCTAACAGACAAGTTAGAGTAACCAGGCTCCAGCAAGAATAATTCTTCCAGCCACGCTAGCGCTCTGGCTCAGTTTCCTCTTTGCTAACATATATCAAACAAAATATCTTCCTTTCCTCAGAGATTCTTCCTACTGGGCCTCGGGGGATCCCAGCCAAACATTTAAATTACATGCAATGATCTTTTAATTTGCTGGCTGCTTGGTGGCTCTGTATTGCTCTTGCCACTTCAGATAAACGCGTGCTATAGCAAGAGCTAAATAGAGCAAACTGTTTCCCTTTTGCCTGCCCCACAGAGGTGTACCTGAAGTATTTTCATTTTGACCTCCCAGAGTTTCTTCTTTAATTGTTAGCTGAGGAGGCTCAGAGCTTGACTGTGCTGTGAATGCCTTGGTATTCAGGGTGGAGTCTGGGTTAGAGCCTGTATCCTTGTACCAGGTTAACTCTGTATATAACCAAATTATTTTGCCTTTCCAGTAGAGCTGAGCATTGTTGGAGCAGAGTAAGCTCTTGCAACTTTGTGGTGGCTGTTGGAAGTCACTGGCAGATAGTATAGCTAGGGCAATTTAGGATATATTTTCAGAGACTCTGTGCCTAATTTCAAATTAGAGGGCTATAGCGTCCACCAAGTCTCCCTTTGCTTGCCAGCAGGCCCAATGCCTCCAGGGTATGTTAAGAATTTCTAGTGGGCTTTTTTTGTATACAGCTTTGGGACTGAACGAGTGATGGGCCTGTAGGTAAAAACAGGTGGTAATATGTCCGTCAGGTGTGAAAAAGTTACGTATGTAATAATTTATGCTCAGCAGTCTGGTAACTCAATCCAAGAAGTTTTTGAGTATCAACATCTGAACGTTTGTTTTTGTACAGCCAGGTTATAGCTCTGCTTATCTCTGAAATGCTGATTTTTCTGAGACAGCATACAGTGCTGTACTGGCATGAGCTCACTCCTTTGTAGTGCTTCTGTTTAATTGTGTTTTGTTGAAAACTGTATTTAAATGCTGTTATTTTCTTTTTGCAGATTCCCTCTATTGTTCAAGCTTTAGTCATGACTCCTGCAGAAACTTCAGAGTTGTGGATTTCACTAACAGTGTTGAAAAGAGAGGACCAGGAAGCCCAGGTAAGTGTCCCACTCATTTAAAAGACAAAGTTGAATTTTCCCATGAAACAATAACAATCTCACCTCAAATCCAAGTGTTTGTTATCACCCGAAACAAAAGCATACAGCAATAAAGGATGTTTTGCTAGTTATGGTTTTGTGAAGACTTCTGTGAAAAAAAGCAAAAAGAAGCTGAGGAGTGAAGTGTCTGTGCAGCACAGAACTCCTGCCTTGCATTTTGGTGGGCTTGTTTGTGTTTCCTTTTCCCTGGGGCAAAAAACAAGAGTGTTAGGGTGGAATTTAGGCAAGTGAGCTTAGATCTAGGCTGAAAGACACTGTGCAGTTTGAACACTTCCACTTCTTTTAGGCAGAAACACATTTGACATTCCTGCCTTAAAAATAAGATAGATAAGGCTAGTCTTTGTAAAAGGCAATGTGTCTAGAAGGTACCATGCTTATTCCTAACTTCTCCTCCAAAGAGAAGAGCACAATCAGGGATCCAAGACTTCTTTGAAGGGAGATGGATCTGAAATAGTTGGGAGAGGCATATTGCTCCATTGAGGTGGTAAGCAAAAGTTTAGCACAGCTGGTTGCTTGGTAGGTTTGGTGTTTTTTTCCTGGAGTGCTACAAGCGCTTTAATATACGGGTTCTGATTGATGCGACTGTTGGCTCTGACATGGCCTTCAATCTATTTTCTCCAAGGCAGGAATGAGGTTGTGTGTTATTCAGTGAGGGATTTAGCCAGAGGGAAGATTTGTCCATTTCAATGTATCACACTAACTCTTTAATGTCTGAGCAGTAGCTCTTACTTTGGGAGTGCTTTGGGCTGACTTTACTATTTATCTAGATTAGTGGGGTAATAGCCGCTTTGTTAGAAAAAATTGAGGTTATGGACAATTGCAGAGGAAGAGAAATGGCGAAAAATGCTTTTGAGTTGAACGGGTGAGTAGAAAATGCATTTGGATGTATATATGGACAAGGGGCCTGTTGCAAGTGGGTTTAATGAATTCCCCAGTCTTAATGCTGTTGAAACCTATTCCTCAGCACGTTTCTCAGCTTCTCCCTCTTCCTCCCTCCTCTCTGAGCCGGGAGGAAGCCTCAGGAATTTACTTTCTTCTCCAGTCTCAGCAAGTCATACATTTGGGAGGTGAATACAATTCTTCACAGTGTTAATTATTGGATGTAGAGCAAGAGCAGTCATGATAAAAGGAGGAAGAAATGAAAATAGAGACAAACAGCCAAGCTTTGACTTCCAAAGGCAGACCTTGTGTTCTCCACTGACAGCAACTTGTCTGCTCTGGTGTTGGTGTGGAAGACGAAGTCTGTATTCCCCTTCTTTGAAAAGCAAGGGCTTCATCCCAAACTTAGTGGTGGTCGCTGTACTCTGCAGAGTCTGGTTCTGCAGCTAGGAAAGGGTTTAAGCTTTGTTTAAGAAAGGATATGACAGTGGAGGATTGTATGGAAAGTCCAGCAGGAGATCGATGGTGGTTCTTCTGCCAAGCTCACTTTTCAGTTCTCCCTTGAGAAAGAATGATTTTGGAGAGAGGATACTGCTCAAGTGGATCCTCTTGTTGGCGACCACGCAGTGGAGGGAATCACACATGTTAATAGCCTTTTCTAAGCTGGCAAGTGACTTTCCAGGCTTCCCGGGCATCGTGGCAGGTGTGTAACCCCAAACCACTCTCTCTACATGAGATTGTCATTCCTGGGTGCTGTTCTGGGAGCTGAGAAGTCTCCGAATAGCTTCTCAAGGCCAAGCTGCTTGGTGAATGAGGCTGCCTTGTGGAGGCTTTTCATTAGCCTCACTCTATGCACAATAGGGACTTCCTGATGGGCTCGGCCTTGGTTGGTCTTTGTGTTCTCTAGTACAGTGATCTGTCACATTTTTCGTGCTTTTCTTTGTTGTTGTCCCCATTCTGCCTTCCCTGCTTTGAGACTTTGTGTTGGACAAGAGATACATGTTAGACGTGTGTTATTCACTTGTCCCCTTTGTTCCTGTTAGCTGTTTGGAGACGGGCTCACCCAAGGAAAGTGTGTCGGCTGTGCCCGTAACGTGCACAGTGTCTTTGCTTTGAGAGAGGACAGCACGGTATTTTGTCGCTTTGGCTCTAGCAGTATCTGAATTGTAACCAAACTCTCTTCCCAGCACAAACAGCTGCTCCAGGGAAGTCAGGGACTTGGAGCTGGGCCCAGCAGACACGCTGCAGCTACCAGGGATGTGGGCGGGAGAGAGGCGGTAGCTTTGTGAGCTAGTTCAATTTTTGAGAGCCGGGCTAATGGGTCTGGGGAGACAGGGAAAAGAGATTCTGACCTACGCAATTCTTATGCTGTCTTCCCCGTGGCAGAGTAGGAGCTTTTTCCAGGAGAAGGCAGAGGAATGTGACCAGCATCTCTTATTTGTGTGCTGTCATATTCTCACCCCAAGATGATGAATGTGTGCAGTGCAAGGGTTTGCCCCAAAATTTATATAGTCATGTGCGTAAATGCATATACATGTATCCCTGCAGTGGTTGAAATGGGCTGGCGCATGTGAAAATGTCATTCTGTTGGACTCCACGGCAGTGTAGGTAAACAGAAATTATACAGGTGTATGCACATTGTCATTTTGATTGTGTATATTTACGTAATGTGTAAATTATGTGTGCATGGTCTCTAATACGTGCATATGAGTGTGCACACACACAAACACACGTGTTCAGAGACTAGTGCTTTGCACCCTGAGCTTTGTGTTTTCCCAGCCTGAGACCAGCACCACGCAGATGATGGTTTCCCTTGTTTTTGAGAGCTCTGTTCACGCCAGAGAAGCGAAGCTGTTGACCAGTGTCTCTAGCTCAGAGTTTTTGTTGATCTTCCTAGACAATTTGAGCTCGGATCTGAGTGGTTTTGGATGAGGGCAACACTGTAGAATTGCATTGACTGTCCTCTGGAAGTCAGTCAGTGCAGAGTAGAGAGGACAAGTCCAGTGATTTTATTGCTGCTGGAGAAGGGTGCCTTAGCACTCTGTAGCAGCTGGAGTCCATTTTTGCAAACAGAATATAAAACAATCAGGAAGCAGTAGAGAGTGTGGGAAGGAGAAAAACATGCCCTAACTAAAGGGAGACAGTCTCTTGCCCCATTGCATGAGCTTTCTCTGTTGTTTTTGCCCTGGCAAGATTATTTTTTTTTCTGTTTCACAGCAGCCAGGCTCTTCCCCCTGCCCCACTCTATGCTCTGCTTGCTCCATCTGTGTGCTTGTCTTTTGATGTCAGTCATGCTATTTGATTTGTAACGAGGAAACAGAACATCTTTTCCTTTGCTGCATCCTCCTCTCAGTCCTCTGAACCCCTCACTGCAGGAGGATTGGATTTAGCCACGGAAGAGCAAGCGTCAAGGCAGTCTCTTAGGGCTCCGCAGAGGCAGCTGGCATTTGAGAAAGGGGCAAGGGGGAGCAATGTCTTCGGGGATGACAGCAAGCAGCTATCATGCTCGTTTGCTCTCTTCGTGACGCAAGGAGAGCCACTGCCGTGGCAGATGACTGTGCTGTCTCATTCTAGAAGCTGGGAAGGCCTGTGCATGCTTTTCCTTCATTCATGAACCAGCCTCTTGCTTTGGCACCGAACTTGTATTTTGGATCTGGAGGCACGTTCAGATGCTCACTGTCCTGTTTATTACACCTGAAACATCTGGTCCTGACTGTAGTCAGTTATTGCAGTGCTTTCATGGAGTTGCAGTCAGTGCAGGAGCTGCCTCTCAAAGGCCCAGAGATGGTTTTCTGCCCCGACACAAGGTGATTTTTTGAGGCAGTGTGTGGTTTTGTGTGATCCACTTGAGAATAGAGCTGTCTGGGACTTTTTTGATTAAGTGGGTGTGGGGCTGTATTGACTTCATTTTTAGAGGATCTCAGAGTTTGTCATAGCTGAGACTCTTCTGTAGGAACAGAGGTTTGGCAGAATTTACCTCAGGTAACATTTTTCCATTTTCAGAACAGGGTCAGAGGGAAATCTGAACTGAAGAGCTAGCCTTGGACTTAGCCTGGATCTCACACAATGGATGGAGGCCCGAGCTGCAGAGCTGCTTTCCAGCCTTCTCTTCTTTTCAGTTGGTTCCTGCTGCTGTCTGGTTTTACAGGAAAAGTGGAGATCAGGTCTCAGGATCTTAGTGGTACCAGCCTGAGGGGCACTGTGTTGGCTGAGCAGCTCTGCGCTTGCTGATTTATTCATGTGTCTGGCTTAGCTGTCTGCACTTAACTGTTGCCACAGGAGGCATTTGAAACCTTTCCTTGACAGACCTCAGTGTCGAATCGTAAAAGCATGTTTTGAGACTCTGCAGCGTCTGAGGGAGATTATGGGCTCATAGGAGGTCTCTTAGTATCACTGTGTCATTCCATATTCTCCATTCCACAGAAGGTTGTATTTTTTAGTCAAGGCGAAGTCCTTTCTCTGAACCTTGGCTTCCATACATGTTGGTGGTTCTCTTGAAGATGATGCCTTGCCTTTGTGGTAGCTCAGCTGTCAAGCATGGAAGGAGACAGGGGCACGAGAAGACAGGTGGGCAGACTTCTCAAGAGGCATCTGTCATTTCCGATAACACCCAGGCTTCCTAAAGTGAATCAATAACTCAGCAAGTTAGAGACAGATGGGAATGGCAGTGACATGGATGAGGTCCACTCAGCCTTCGGGCTGGCTTAGTCCTGCACAGACAAAAGGGAAGTTGTGGGCAAGAGGAGCATCTGTGGGGCCTGAGGTGAGGTATCACGGTGCTCTCCAGATGATACTGCTGCACTTGGCTAGCTGGTGCCCAGCAGCCTTTTGGAGGTGGGAGGTTTCTCGGCAAAGAAACAGAGATGATTTTGGTATTGTTCACATCAGGTGCTAAGGACTAAAATTGCAGCAGTCTTGCCTCTCCACAGACTGTGCCAGAGGAAAGCCAGTATGGGCACCAAGCGTTCAGTTTCTCAGTCTCCAGGATTACAATTTATTAAGTCAACTTCCTTATTTCAGTGTTAGGCTGCAACCATGAGCTTTAGGGGCTTCATCATATTCTGAGGGTGAGAGAAACTTTCTGGACCTAAGATCAGAATTGGCTCTCCATGCCTCTGCTGCTGAACTGAGCTGGAAGCCTAATGTAGGGCATTTCTGGAAGTATTTCTGTCTGTGGGAGTCGAGCACCAGCCCAGTTAGGCAGGGACTGATTTTTTGCAAAATTGTCTTTCCGTTCCCTCATTTCCGCAGTATAGTCCACATCTTGCATGTGTTGATAGGATCATTTTAGCACCTAGTGGGCCTTAGGAAAAGCTAGTCCCATCTGGGTTCTTGTCCATTAACCATGCTTGTAGGTAGTGCTGCTGTGCAATTGATTCTTACTGCTACTGGTTTCTCCTTCACTTCTATTAAATGATGTTTTCTGTTTGCAGTCTGCTAAATGGTTTGTTGGCTTTGGTTTTGTTCGTGCAATAACTCCAGCTTTCCTGCCAGCACCGACATCACTGCCTGGGGTAATGATATTTTGGCTGTTCAAAAATGAGTATGAAAAGGTGTCCATTTAATTAGAGGATATCTCAGCATAAATTACCCACACGTGCAGTGCGGCAGCCTGTTCCCTGCTGCAGATCAGCTTTCCTCCTCTCTGTTTTTGTCAGGGAAGAGGTGGGACCCGGGTTCTGCATTAACATCTCTGGCTTTTCACGCTCCATAAACTAAGGCCTCTCTCCTGCACTGGAATAGGAGTTTTGTGAGAAACCTAAATGTAGATTTGGAAAGGAGCAGTCTGCAAGCAGTGGAATTAATAAAGCTTTATGTCCTATAGCTTTGGCTCTCCCAGTTGAATTCCCTGGGCTCATATAGTAGTATGAAATCCCTGTGTGGATTCACAAATGTTTAAAAGAAATTTGAGTTCATTTTTTTCCTCAGAGAATCTTCAGCGATAGAAATTCATTGGTCTTTTTTTTATCCACCTACCTATTTCCATTGCAGTAGTATCCTTGGAACTGCCTCTTTTCTGCCAAACTTGGTAGATCATTGGGCTTTTCAAGTTAGTAAGTTACAGAGGCAAATGTGATCACAGAGGAATTTTGTCTTGCTTCTGTAGCAAGCCAGGTTCGAAAGACATAATTTGTTAAGCATTTTACCTTTTTAGCTTATTGGTGTTCCAGGGTGGACGGGATAAAAAGGAATTGATGAGTATAAACAAAGCATGGGGCAGGTTTCAGTGGATTAAAATGTGGAGCTGAGAAGTGGAAGACTTTGGCCTCTCTTAAACCTAAGCCTGTGTGCGCTGTTGGTGTCACCCAAGTATTTCTGTCCTATTACAGAACCGTCTAACCAGACTCACTCACTGCTCTGAAATCCTGTGTTGTGCCTCATTATTTTGCTTTCAGCACCTTCCTGCTCTGACAACGGAAGAAACTGTCCTTTCAGTAACATGCTGTGTGCATTAATAGTAATTGCGAATCAGCTGGTTAGGGGAGCGTTGCCCAGCTCCCCTCGCTGTCTGGAGCCACTCTGTACCTCCTCCCACTGCCTGTCTTCCCGCGGAGCTGCCATAGTATGGCTGCCTCCAAGAGCCTGCAGCATTCCTAATCCATCAGCTCCATCTCTGCCTCTCCCTGTCATTGACTGAGGCCTCACACGCCGGTTTTTAGCAATTGCTGTTCCCAGAACTCAGCAGGCTGAAGGGGGTGGAAGGGAGATAAACATCAGAGTTCAACATCCCAGACAAACACAGCAGAGCACACACAATAAATACATCCGCCCCCAAATGCAAATACATCAGAAGAGATTCCTTCCCCGGGGCTCGGAGCAGAGCAGGCTCAGACAGGAGAGCAACACGATGAGGTGAGTGCGGTCACAGGGACCTCCCCAGCTCCTCTGGCTGCTTGGCTTTGTGCAACCCTTAGAAGGCACGAGTGTGATTCTCACCTTGTTTAGCTGTTACTACAGTATGACTCCGCTGGTACCTCCTGATTTCTACCATTGTCAAGGGAGAAGGGGTGTTGGGCATGACGATTTCGGCTAGCACTGAGATAGCTGATTTGGTATCAAGACTGACAGCTTAGATGTGTGCTTTTGGGGTATGATTTAACTTGATGCTCACTCTTTCTCCGTTAATCTCTGTTCCTTTGACACAGGCTGTTTGTCTTGCTGGCTGTGCTTTACAGTGGAGTAAGCAGCAGCATTGTGCTGCAGAAAATGTATGGGAGGATCACGTCCCCCAACTTCCCAAACGGCTACCCAAATCACAAGGAGAGAATCTGGAATATTACTGTCCCCAAGGGATATTCTGTCCGCATCTACTTCACCCATTTCAACCTGGAGCTGTCCTACCTGTGTGAATACGATTATGTGAAGGTATGTGTAGGGCAGGGTGACGTGTAGCAGGCTCAGTTGTTGAAAACTGTTTATATGTGATCCTGAACACATGCAGGACCAACAAAAGTGTCATAAGCACTTGATTCTAGTCTGCTCGTAAAGTCCAGGCTCAGCTGATTTCAAAATGTTGTGTTTATTGAGGCCCACGGGACCAGGAAGTAGAACTGATTGTCATGTTGGAACATCTGAAACTTGAATTGTTTGTGCTCAGAAAATTCTGATGTTCCTCTCTCGTGAAGCAAAAGGTTTGAATTTTTGCCCAAAAAAACCCTGTTTGAGCTTCATTTTGCTGAAGTTACACTGTGTGTTTTAAATTAACAAGTAGTGCTTTACACAGAGTGTAATGGGAGGCCGTAAAAGTGCAAGCGATAGTCTAAACAAGATACTGTCAGCTTGTCTAAAGGTGAACTCACAACACTTGCTGCGGTGTGTTTGCTTGCTAATGTGAGAAACAACCTCAGTTAAAGAAATAAAGATACTGTCTTTGGGAAGTGTTTGGGTGATCAGGGGTGTCCCTGGAAGGTTTGTACTCCATGTGCTCCAGTCTAGGCTGATGTGAGGCCCTGCTACCTCTGCACTCGTTTTGTTGTTTGCATGGGCCTGATACACGTTAAAGAGGGAGCTGTGTTCACAGGGAGTACGCAAACCCAGTGCATCAGCAGTACTTTCGAATGTGATGGAAATAAATCGGGCAGCCTTGTTCCTGTTTAGGAAGATCTCATTTCCATGGGTTTATGTGTGAAGTTGCTCCCATTCCCCAAAACTGTGGTGATTTTCATGTCATTTCCTTCGGGCAGGACAGAATACCCATTTCTGGTAGGTCTGTAGTACCCAGTTCTTTTACTACTGTGTACATGACCCCCGTGTATCAGGACATTTCTGTTGCGTTGAAAACACAAGGTAAATGAGGAGCTGGAACTGTAATAAGTGAATCATACAGCAAGTGAGTCACTAGTTTAAAGGGACCTTTTCCTATATATTTGAATTTGTCACTGTATGAAACCTTGTTACTCCAATTGTCTGTGGCTTTACTTTATCTTACTGTGACTGAGAGTGCCAGGTTAACAAGAGCATTATAAACAAAGCATGGTGCTGAGAGCCCAGGCTGGCATCACAGCTTTATGTGGGCCTCTGAAAGGGAAAAGGGAGACAAAATTAGGGGCTTAAGTCACAGAGAATAGGGGAAATCTTCTCTTACCTGTCCCTGGATCTGGCCTGACCTCCAGAATTACCTTTTGAGAGCATCCAAAAGGTAATTTTTTCTCCTTTCTCACACCATTAAACACATGCTTCCCAAGCCGTGGCTGCAGGTTGGGAAGAGCAAAGCTCTGTGCTCATCTGGTGGATTTGTCTGCCTGTTTTGCAGCTGAGCTCTGGTGGGAAGACCTTGGCTACGCTGTGTGGAAAGGATAGTACAGACACCGAGGAGGCTCCGGACAACAAGACATACGTCTCTGTTGACAACAACCTCATGGTAGTGTTTCGGTCTGACTACTCCAATGAGAAACCATTCTCGGGCTTTGAGGCCTTTTATGCTGCTGAAGGTAAGAGACCAACCCCTCTTGGAGATGAAAGAGACACAGCTCTGGTGGGGCTGGTGCTTCCCTGTGCTCTTATAGACTGCGGCTGGTGGTGGGAGGTGGGAGAACGTGGTCTCTTTGGATGGAGGCAGATGCAGAAGGGCACAGTAACTAAAGGCAGACAAGCCCACATCACAAAACAGTGGCTCAGACCAAGACAAAGTGTTGCTGAAGGGTGTTGGTTGCCTAATTCTGTGTTTCACCCATTAGATATCGATGAGTGCAAACAACTGTTCGATGGTGAACCCCTCTGCAGTCATCACTGTCACAACTATGTGGGGGGCTACTATTGCAGCTGCCGGGTTGGCTACACACTGCATGGAAACAAGAGGACGTGCACAGGTGAGCTCTTGCTAGATTGGGAGATGCTTCCCTACCTGCAGCATCCCCTTAAATCTAGTCCCAACACTAGCATCATGATGGAAGCTGTGGTTTTTTATTGTTTTTGATGTTCCCTATGTGCCTGGTGCAGCAGGAAGAAGGTACAGGGGGTGAATCAGGGCTGTGGGCAGAGGGGTTTGCAGAGGGTCTGTGGGCTAATTGCTGCCACTAGGGATAGCAAGAGTGTGTCACTGTGAAATGGTGCACTGGCAGCTGGATTTGGTTACCCCTTAGGCAGCATCCACCTGCGTTCAGCGTTAGACAGATTGAATGGAGAAGCAAGAAACTTGTCTTACACTGCCCACTGCAGACACTTGGAGTTTTCATGAAAAACTTGCAAAACTGAGTGTATCTCGCTCCCTGGTGCTGAGATACTCAGTACTGCGGACCCGAGTTAGTAGATGTGTTGGAAAAACCGACAGTTGAGTTGTGAAGTCTAATGGAGAAACAGTTTGCTTACTCTCCCTGGAAGGACACAGGCCAAGAAGCAGCACGGTCCTTGTGTCGCTGACACTGGGTACAACAATGCACTTGTTAAATGGGCGACAAGGCCAGGCACAGATCTCTTGTTCCGAAGAACATACAGTGCGAGGTTGACCTGGCTGACCTGCCTGGCTCTGCTTCCCAGCTCACAACCAGGGAAAGCTGATATGTCATCAGGCAGCGAAGTGTCTGAGTCAGCGCAGTGATCGGCGTCTCTGGATTCACTTCGCAGTGAAACGTGTGCCCACACGTGGTGTCAGATTCATCCTTTGTGGGTGCATCTTTGCCCACATGGAGCTGAATCCTGTCTGGAAAGAACCAGCACACGTTCTGCTCACTAAATACTGTCATAGGTGGGGAGGTGGTTTCTCTGAGCTCCCCAGTGCTGAGATACAGAACTGGATCTAACTTCCAGTGCTTATGGCCACCTTGGTGTTTAGCTTCCCAGCTCCAACCTATTACAAACCCTCTCCAGCTACAGCTGCCTGGCTCTGATTCAGGGTTCAAACTCCTCGTATCTCTAGTGTATTGGAACAGACCTGTTCATTCAACCTCCTCTTCCTAAAGTGATGGCTTTTAGCACAAGTGTATGGATTTACTTACGCTATAAAGCATGTGCCTGGTCTTAATGTGAAGGTGCAAAATGAATAGCTGTGAACTAGCAGACTGGCAGCTTTGGATTGACCGTTCATGTGTGCACACTTCTGCCCCCCTCCTTGAACGTGCCGCTAACAGAGGGAGCTTATTGGTGCTACTGAAGGGCTGGGCTACCCTGGTGGGTAGAGTTGTGTGCGTCGGGAATTATTATGGTGCAGCTGATGTGCTGGAACCTGTTCACATTTCAGAGGCTTTAAGATGCAAGGGCTGAAGCTGCTCCAGCCACTGGGCTGAGCTGCAGAGCAAAGATCCCCTTCATGAGATGAGAGCAAAAGCTGCTGCTTTGATTTTTGGGCTCCTCTCCGACCAAGCTGATATTGACAGGCTTTTTGTTTTTTTCTCCTTTATTTTCCAGCGTGAGATAATTAAGCTTCTCCTCGCTTAGGCAGAGATGGAGACAGATGTGCTGGGAAGAGCTGGTTTGCCCTCCCTCCTGACCTGCCTGTTGCAGTCTGCCCAAGGGCTGCAGGCTTCTCTCGCTCTGTGACTTGTATGTCTTGGTTCCTTGCCTTTCAGACCTGCCTCCTGCAGACAATAAAGAGGCTGTTCCTTGTTGAAAGCTGATGGCAGCCTCTGGGGCGTTCATTTTCATGCATTTCCCATGTGTCACTAGGGAAAAAAAGAAGTTAGATAAGGCAGGAGCTGATAAGAAAGAAAGACTTGTGAAAGGCCCCTGAGCATCACAGCTACCTGAAGATACTTGAATCTCATGTCCAGCTCTTGTTGCTTGACCTTCCGTAGTTCTTAAACTGCAACAAGACCAGAACCACACATTTGTTCCTTAATGTTCCTTTTAGATAAGCTCTTGTCTGCACCCAGACTTGTAGATGGAAACTCTTTCTTTTCCGAACCTGTTCACTCTTTGGAAAGGTTTGAATTTTGGTGGGGTTTTTTTAATCCAAATTGTGTGACTCCGGGCATATCTCCCATTGGGAACCTCGCATTATGGCTGAAAGGCGTTCTGGTGAGGAAAGCCTCAGGAGTTCCAGGAGTTTGGTAAAGTAACATGAATGTCACCAGGGCAGCTTCGGTGTCTTGCCTTCATACAAGAGAAGGCAGCAGTGCCCTCCCCACGTAGATGCAACACAAGGAACCCTGTTCTTCAGCGCAATTGCTTGTGGTGTGGATTGTTCCTGTCTCAGTCCCTGACAGTGCCTGTCACTGCTCCACATTAACTTCCATTTGTTGTCCTTTTGGACTGTCCACATTTTGGGCAGGGACCATCTTCTTAAAGCCTGTTGGAGAAATGCTGTGCTCCGAACTTGTCAGTGATGAGAGCTCCCCAGCTCTGTGGAGGAAACATGATTATTGCCAGAGGTTACCAAATCAGAGCTGAGCAGCTGTAGGTGAACTGCTGAAGATTAAAAAACTCGAGGGATTAAGGAGCATTAGTCAATCAGCATTTCCTTATTTCTGCAATTTAGCAGAAGTTGCTTTTAATTGTAATTTATGAGATTCAGTTTCTCCAACCCCATCTCCACTCTTTAGTGCCTGGAGTGAATGGGGGAGGAGCCCTTTTCCAAGCAAGCATGGGAGGGGATGGAGAGGCTTTTAGATGAGACACTTGACTCAGCTTCGGGTCACTGCATTTGCAGACTTCTGTCTTACCTTGGGCCAGTCCCTTGATACCAGCTTTGAACATCCTTCTGCAAAATGAGAGGTAGCATCACGGTCTTGACATACTGGGAAGATGCTTAATAAGTGTCGCAGAAGGTAAATGCTGCAGAGAACTGATCTGGGGGCAGAGAGGCTGTGCGAGCAGTAACCAAGGCTTTCCTCTGCCATATTTAATCTTGTTCAGAAGCTGTTTCATGGTCACAGTGAATTATGATCAAAGCAGCTTGAAATTTTGCCATGGCGCGGTGATACAATTTATGACCCGCCTTTCGTTGGAGACTTAATGAGCCAATGACAATGGACTTGCAAGTTTTGAGGGGGTCATTTTTCAGAGTTCAAGCCTCTGGCAAACAGCTCACTCTGATTCTAATAAAAATACGGCCTAAGCATAATTGAGCACTCTCTGGACAGCTCTAAAGCTTGTACTGAGAAGTCAAGGGACGGCATTTCTGATGGCAGGTGTTAAAAAATTATTTGATCCTTTTTGTGCTGGCTAGTTTATGACTGTCTTGCTTGCAAACTTATGGAAGAAAATACTGCCCTGACAAAAGGAACTCCCAGCGGCCAGATCCAGGAGATATTAGGAGAAAAGTAAGGTCCAGTTTAAGCCTTTTCATCTTCAAGCTGCCAAGTCCCTTGGACTAGCAGAGGATCTTCTGTTGGGTCAGCTAGTTTGGGCTGCTCATGTGAGCACGAGTCAAGAGAGTTTATTGATAATGACTCACATTTTTCCAAACTGTATTATGAAAATCTCACCTCAAAATTATGAAACTGAGTTTAAAGGAGACAGATGTAATGAAGCATGAAGAACTATTAGTCTCTGCCTTTCTCTTCCTTTAGTCCTTCAAAACAAGGTGAAGGCCAGTTTCCTGAATTAGTGAGGTATTAATGTGGCACTGTTCTTACTTGTAGTATAACAGTGTGGGGATCCCAGCTCTGTGCAGAGATGCGGTGCTGATTTTTGCCACGTGAACACAGAGCAATCCCTGAGGAGCTGCTCAACCAGCACCTGGGAAGCTCAGAGCAATTCTGGAATATGCATGTTAGAATGGATCCGGGCTGAGGATCCCTCATCTCCCGTCTCCTGCCTCTGATACTGCCCAACATCTTGTGCGTCAATGGGAGAGACAGTTCAGTGAGTGATTTTTAAAGTATGCTCCCATACGCAAGCGTAATCCCATGCAGTAGATCCTGGGTGGTCTATAGGTTACTTAGCTGAAGCTTAATTTAGGGCTCTAGTGTACAAAACTTAGACATATAACAGCTCGTTGCACAGATTAATTATATGCCATTTCTTAATCCTGATTTTGGATCAGAGTTGTGGGTTTTGGCCTTTAATTTCATCACGTGTCCCTTTGCCCTTTATTACTAGAGAAAGTAAAGAGCCTTCAGAAACTATGGTGTTTGGTTCTACACAGTGTTCTTCTGTCTCTCCATGCGTGTGTGTGTTACCGCGCAGTGGTCTTTTCTCCACCATTTCTCTTTTACATATTTTTATGCTGAGCTTTAGTCTAATAACATTCCTTTAAACATACTTTAAGGAAAGCAGATGATATGATCATTATGGTAAACAGAAACCGAGGTGTTGCTGCCGTCTAGCTCTGACGTTCTTGTAGGAGGGAATTTAACCTTGCCAACCTGAGTATCCCTTCTGTGCCTGGGGAAACCTGGTTTTGTAGGTAATAGGGAAGGACTCTGATGCAGAACTAGCAGAAGATTTGAGATTCTGGCTTCCTGATGATTTCAGTAGGGAGTCAAGGGTGTAAAGATAGTACTTATTATATTGTGGCTTGTATGTGTAGGGTAAGACTTCCCACTAAGTCATCTTTCACACCCAAGGATTCCATGTTTTCATTCCTATCTCTTCCTGTAATTGCCTCCAGACTACTCCTGTAGGGGCTGTAGAGCTGGGAGAGACAGTCGCAGCGTGAGGAAATTTCAGTTTTTCAGAGAAGCAGATTTTTTTTTGCACATAGATGGCGATGAGCAGTGTTCTGCTAAAGCTGCATGTGAAGTAGGGTTTGGGGTGTTTCTTAGCCTGGGCTTGCAGCAGGTGGAAGGAAGCGTTATAGCGGGACCTGAAAGCCTGGAGGGAGGCGGTGAACTGTGCGTCACGGGCAGCATTGTCAGCAGCACCTGCGGCAGCTCAGGAGAGTGTGCTGCAAAACATGCTTTATTCTTACAAAGCCATCGAATGCTTCTGTAGTTCGAGGCACAATCAGTGGAATTACAGAAACGTGTATTTAGCTGGGAAGAATGAGGTAATAACAATTAAGGAAAAAAACCCACTTGCTGATAATCCTCTACAAGTAAAGCATGAAAGGAAAAGATTTAATTCCCATTGTAGCTTGATTTCTGCAAAGCAGTGTGCTGCTAGGCTGGATTCAGAGGCAGCCAGAACCTCCAGGTGACTTAGTCAAGCTTTTTCTGCTTCTTTGGACCAGGAGAGGCGTTTCAAACAGGATTTAAAATTTAGGAGAGTGCTCAGTTTTAACAGAATAGGCATTTCTAGGCATTTATTAGCTGTTTTACTCTGTGTTTTTGTCAGCTGTGTTTGAAAACCTGGGACAATGAATTCAGAGTAGAGCACACAGATGCTCAGTCACTGTGGTGATGGATAGGTCTATGTGAAATAAAAGCAGCTGCTTATAACTTTCTGGGAAGATGGACAGGGAAAGATTGTTCTGAAATTACAGCTTGTGCTAAAAGAAACAGTACCCGAGTGCATCATGACTTGTGTTGTGGCATTAGTTGTGCTAAGAGCCACACAAGCATAAAATAAAAAGCTTATCATTTTACCCATTCCTGCTTTGCTTTCCAAGTAAAAAATTGTATCTAAATACTTCCTGTAGCAGCAAGGAGGGCTGTTGGATGGATATGGGGTGGAAGCAGGTTTCATTCTCTGGAGAACAGGAGCTTAGAATCTTGGCCAATGAAATCCATAGTTAGTTAAGGGACAGTAATGTTCATGTTCTCATTCACAACTTGGTCCCCTTCCATTAAAATGACAACCTTAAACTGCATGGTCTGCTTTAGTTCATAATCTGTAATTAATGACTGGATAATGGTATTTGTATTGGTGGAGGTCAGCATAGTGTGTTTAAGGATACAATTTGAAGCCAAACGATTTCCCTCTTAAAATTAATTCCGTGTCACAGTGGTGCAAAAATACCCGGGTGTTATCAGCCAGTCCCGCATTCCTCATCAATTAAAGGATTGCTCCTACAGCTTTTGCAGCACATCATAAAGCCTTTGTTCCCAGCTGATCAAAGCACCACTTCACAGTGATCAGATGCTGTCAACAAGCAGAGATCCTCGGGGCACTTGTGGCTCTTCCTTCTTGCTTCTCTTCAGCAGGGAGCATTTGTGGCTCCAATTGTGTCGGCAAGAGGCACAGCTGGTTTTGCTCAGAGAATACAATTACATTCTAAATGTCTGGCAACAAAGGCATTAAAAAAGAAAGAGCTGCATTCAGAGGCTTCTGGAATTGAGGAGCTGGTAGCTGTCCTGCCGCTCTCCGCAAGCCCGGCGGAGCAGCCAAGCTGCAAATGTAACACCTTGGAATGTTTCTGAGGAGCTTCCAGCCATCACACGTATTTCTGACCTGCAGCCCTGTCGCTAAGTGGTGCTTTCCTGGTGTCCTTCCCTGCCCTGCTTCTGGATAATGCCCATGCCCTGGTCCTGTCACAGCAGAGAGAGAAGGCAATTTTCTCAACGCTGACAAAGCCCACTGGTGAAATGTGTGAGACAGGCTTCATTTCACAGGTAGGTAGATATGGGGCTCTGAAACTTTCTCAAAGGGACAGACTAGTGTAGAAAAGGATCCACTGCCTTTACCCAGTCCGGCTGAACTGAGTTAATCCAACTGTGATCCTCATTTTCTGTTGGATTTTTTTTTTCTAGCCCACTGTCAGGGTCAGATTTTTACTGAAAGACTTGGAGAAATCACCAGCCCTGACTATCCAGCACCTTATCCCTGGTTCAGCTGGCACAGCTGCACTACCCAGGTAGAAGATGGCTCCCTGATCCTGCTGGAATTTATGGAGACCTTTAATGTGGAGGCACTCCCAGGCGTGTTGTGCCCCTACCATGTCCTTAAGGTAAGGTGAAGCTTATTGCATTTCATCACAGCTTTTGTGAGACAGGCCCAGTTCTCCCACTGCATCTTCTTCAGCCTGGGTTTCGTCATGTTAATCTACGGTGTCATCTCCCACTATCTCTCCTCGTTCATTTCTTCTTCAGTTTTGTCGGGGTTTTCTTTGTTCCTTTCAACACCTTCCTTTTTTGGGAAATTCACCAAAACCAGAACCAAGCAGACCGAGGTGTGATGACTTGGTAGGTTTCATCACAGCCTCTGCCCTTATCACAGATCAGTGATCCCAGCTTGCTTCTCTCTAGAATGGATCCGGTGGCTCCCCAGGAATTCCATGGCAGACGGGATGCTCCGGGAAAAGGCACCCTGTGAGTTACAGAGTGAGGAGCCATCACTCCAACCACTTCCCTGTTTTTTTAAACTTCGCAAGAAAGGACTGGTCAAATTCAGGGAGTCATTGTATTAAAATTGCTTTGTTTGTCCATAAGCCTCATGGAAGAAGGAATAAAGACAGTTGGTTTGTCTTTTCTCATTCTGTGGAAAGACTTTGCCTGCAAAAATTGAGACACGGGTTAGTGTTGGGAACATGACTTCCATAACTGATGTCTCATGAGCACACCCTGGGAGGAAGATGAAGGTGAAATACACGGCAGCAGGTGGGTGGGAGGCCTCTGTTTAGCTCTCAAGTCCAAACTATTCCCAGAACTTCATTCTGGAAAGGCCTGACTAGTGACCAAATAGCGGTGCTTTGAAACGCTGGTTTTATGCTCAGTTTTCAGTAGCAAATCAAGCCATTGAACTATTAAACAATGTAGCTGCAAAGTGGTTTCCTTTTGAAGTAAAGTCTTAAGAGAAGTCCAGAATTTGAGTTGATCTTACAGTTCAGCTCAGGTCCAGGCATGTGATTTTAATTTAGGGAACAATTTTCCCTACTTGTCAAGAGTTTCGAGGTGTGTGTTGAGACAGCGGAGGTCCTGGGACCATCCGTCAGTGTATCCTGGCTCCACACAGGTCGCTGCAGCTTTTGGTCCGAGTCAGGCACCTTTTATGTTTATTATTACTTTTATTTTATTATTCCTTTTATTTTCAGCAATTGTAGATCTGTGTCTGTGTGAGTGACACAGTGTCAAGAAAGGACAGAGAAAGGGTGGGGTTTTCCCCTAAAAGCCCTTAGGAGTAAGTAACAAATTCACTCTTAAAGGGAATACTCTGTTTTCGGATCCTCTGCAGGTTGGCCATGTCCCAGTCCTGAAGCACCACCCCATGGACACATCGCACCAGTGCAAGCGCGGTACGTTGTGGGTGACCGCTCTGCTCTCCCTGGTGACGTTGGACCCGTGCTACTTGAGGCAGGTGAACCACTGTCAGCCTTAATTCCTCAGGGACTGAACACGTAGGTGCCTTTTCTCATGAACGAGTTCTGTTGCTGTCATTGAGGTGCATTGAGTACACTGAATTTCTCAGCAATGGCCCTTTCTTTGCTGTCATAGAACCATAGAATGGTCAGAGTTGGAAGGGACCTTAAAGATCATCAAGTTCCAACCTCCCAGCCCTGGGCAGGGACACCTCCCACCAGAGCAGGATGCTCAAAGCCCCATCCAGCCTGGCCTTGGAGCCAGGAGCCTTGGCCTCCTCCCCAAAGAACGAGGTTTCTGCGTCCGCCCGTGTGTACGTGTGCCCACGCTGATGCTCTTTGAACGCTGCCACTTAGAGATTTGCTTGTAATTATGTCAGAAGAAAAGAATGGTTTTTACGAAAGATTTCACCAGATCAGTGTAGCGAGGATTTTTAATGTTCTTTCATTTCTTCCTCCATCTCTCCAGGGGAGTTAAAACTGGAATGAAGACTTGGGCCTTCCTGCTGAATGGTGCGTTTCAGACTTAGCTCTTAATAACACCCTGCTCCCAGCAGGCAGTTTCGGGAGATACTCTGGTCCCTGTGTGCTCACAGCAAGATTTGAAAATCACGGTTAGGTGATTGTGTCTTAGGAAAACTGTTGTTATTTCTGTAATTAACCCTGTTTGATGTGGAATTAATTTGACCTTTTATTTCTAGTCCTGCTTCTTGGAGGATTAAAATGGTGTGAAGTCTTTCGTAGCGGAATGTCGAAGGGAAGCTTCTTGGAACAAACCCACGGCAAAATGCATCGGTGAGTGGGCTAATATTTGTGAATTTGAAAATTTTTGTGTAAATATTTGTATAGATTTACAGAACCTCTCAGTTAGGGAGGCAGAACCACCTCGTTGTAGAATGTTCACTCTAGAAATCAGATTAACGCCTTTATGTCGTAAGGCCTCTGATTTTCAAAATGGCAAGTGCCGCAATTGCTGCTGAACGGGGAGGACCAATAACCAAACTAGAAATGCGATCGTCACAGTGTGAGCTGCACTCCTGCAGTTGTTAATACTGACCTTATATTTATCTGTTAAATTGTTCACTATTTTAACATCCCTTGGGCTCGCCCCAGGCTCCCTGTTGCTGCCGGCGTTGCGGATCAGCGCCACAAAGGGAGGTCAGTCCTTGCAGAGAGTGAAAAGCTGAACCTTCAGCTTATTCCTGCTTGTTAGGAGAACGCAGTTTCATAAATAACTAAATTGTTGATGCTTTTAAATTGCTTGGCCTTGTTTCTGAAAAATGAACCACACTCCAGAAGTATTTGTGGGGGGAAAAGGCACTGAATGCCCTTCGGCAGAGCACTGCCTTGGGGGCTTTTTGGTTTTTTTATTTTTAATGCTTGAAATGCTAAATTAGTTACTGTGTAGAATTACTCAAGATTCAAGACAGTTTTGAAAGAAGCATTTTACAATGTGAAAGCTTAATTGTTCCTCTTATCTTTTAGATTAGAATATCCATATATTCCAATTACCTTCATGTACATTCAGAAGAAATACTTACTTCTCTGCACCCGAATTCCTCAGCAAACCCATCTCTCTTGCTGACAGAACATTCCAAAGGCTGTGTGTGATGTGATACCGACTAATGAAAATTGGACTCCAAATCAAATAGTCATTTGCAAGCAATTTTGCTATTCCAAAACAATCTAGAAATTACATTTAGAATCATTAACTTAAATTAATCCATAGGAGCATAATAATTCAGTGTCCGAATCTTAAAATGTTTTAACAGTTATTGCTGCCGTCATTGTTTTGGGGAAGAAGTGGAGAAGTGGAAGCGTGGAGCGTGTGCGTGAAGGGGGGAGCCTGGAGCCTTTCCCTGGCAAGTGACGTTAGTGACAGCGAGGAGGATTAGGAGGTGGGTCATTTTTATGGGACAGCTGGGTTCTAGCAGCAGTAGTTGATCAAAGAAACCCCCCTCAGCTTTGAGGATTAAATGGAGGGATTTTGAACAAACGCTCCTTTTGCTAAGAAGCAGCCCCGGCAGAAACATTTTATATTCATAAAGGTTATAAAAAATGATCTTGTCAGTGTTGAGACTGATACTGTACTGGTTACACTGGAGCAGAAAGTCTCAGCACCAATATCACACCCATTTGTTTATCAGGTAAAGACGACGTCAGCCAAAGGCCATACACAGGGGTAGGCACGTACACCATCTCGTGGAACCCCTTCTGGTAGCCACAGGAGGGGCAGTGGGGGCCACTGGGCTCTCAGGTGCCCAGGCCAGTGAACAGCTCAGGGTCTGTGATGGGTCCTGGGGTTCGGACTGGGCTGCTGTGGGGCAGGAGTCACCAATTACAGCCTTTGCATTGGAAGCACTATTTTAAATAATTCTTATAAGACACTTATTTGCAATTCCTACCGGCTGTTAGATTACATTAACGGCTGGAGTATTTAAATACTTAATAAACATTAAGTATTTAGTGCCGTTTTCTAAGCGTAATCATTCTGTTAAAGACAAAAAACCTTGAGTACGTATTTGTTTTTTGTCCCACCAGCTGTTAAAAGACCTTTAAATGTACAAAATTGCCGTTTGAAGGCAAAGAAGGCATTACTCTGTACTTTATTTAAAGTATATTTTGTTTGCATTTTAAATAGTGCTGTGGATTCGTGTAAGACGGCAGCTTTTGAACCAGCCTGTGTCCAGCAAAAGCACGTGGAGCATCGAGGTACCGTCCCCCTCTCCCTCCTGAGAAACCCCAGCAGCTCTGGCTGAGGCTGCCTTTGGGGACGTTTCCCTACAACGCTCTGGCTTCCAAGGGCCTGTTTTCCTGAACGTAACTTTATAAAGAATAGCCTTGCACATTCAGTTTTATAATTTCAGTACACGTTCAGCTGACAACGGATTCTCAGAACTAATTAGAAGCAATATTCTAAAAAACCCCTATTTTGACAGTATCTATCCCCTCGTCTACAGAAACTTCCTCTTTCTTGCCCTTGGCGTCTCGCTTTCTAGAATGATGTAACTGAAATTGAAATCTTCTGAAAAAAAAAACCAAACATGACTCCAAACACTTCAATATGTTTTCAACAGTAGTTTATTTACTCACTTATAAACACTGGGGTACGCAAAGCAGTTTGAAAATACCACTGAAACGTGAAAATTATTCTAAAATGTTCAGGGATTTTTGTTTGAGGGTGAAGGAAGGCTGAAATTATTAGCAAAGATTACTCAGTGCTGCCAACCAGCCTGTTAAAACCTACACCTGGACAATTTAAACAAAATTAAAGCCATGCTAATTACATAAACTTACCATGAAGTTCCTTGCGGGGGGTCACAGTTAGGCTTTGGAGGTCCCAGAATACCATTTTTAAGTGTTACTCAGCAGAAGTAGCTGGTTAATAGTGCAAGTGCTAAAATGCAAAATTCACAGATGGTAGAGTTTGGAGATTATTCCGACAGGTGCAGGAAAAAAAAGAAAAATTCCAAGCAACTTTTTGCAGTGGGATATGAACAACAGGAGTGTGGGATTAACTCTCAGCCCCCGTGTCCAGAACCCCTCTTAAAACCCTCTACGATGTACATCGAGACCCAGCTTTTTTATACTGCAAGTGGCAAGCTCACAGGAGTGCAGCTTTGTCCGTTGTTTAGATGGCTTTCTGTTCAGAAGCCTCAATGTCATACACAGTAATAAAGATACAAGTTAAATAGGTAAAGAACTGTGTAAATATCCACACTCAAAACGTTCTTAGCTACAGTAGTACGGTGCATAAAAAGTAGGGATTGAGGTTCAGTGGGTTTCAAGTGCACGTAAATTAAATCCCTCAAGCTCCTACCACCAGTGGAAATGATCTTCCACCAGTTTCTGCTGAAACATCCTGCTCTCTCTTAAGAAGCTGCATCTCAGTTGACACTTCTGCATCTGTAAAACTTAAGTTTTTCAGATTAAGACTTCTGTCAAAGTCTACGTCTGGTTACTAATGCTTTATTCGGGAGGACGGTCTTTCCTGCAGCTGGCTTCAAACATGAGTTCCCAGCTTGTTTCTGAGCTAGAAGTGTAGCGGGACCTTATTTCCCCGGAGCGGGCAGGGCTTGGAACAAGTTAAAATCAGACATCCCCAGAGGAGATGCTGTGGCCAGAAAGACATCTTGGTGGTGTCTGTCTCCCCCAACCCGCTTCTGATGAGGAGCTCCCCACTCCTAAAAGAAGAAGTAAGTAACGTTCCTTGGCACAGATGCAATGTGGAGGAAACTGCTTACCATTCTAGGTGCGGGCACCCAAAGGTGTGGGCGCTGGCTTTTTAGCTATATACGTATCACTGAACAGTGCAAAAATACAGTGGATTAAAGTTGGGTGTCGGGTACCGATACGTGGTGAGCGGTGGCTCCGTTTGACTTGTCAACTTTTAGAGCATGTTTATCTGAAACAGACCGAATTACTGCAAAAAAGGCTTTACAGAAGTTCATCTCAAAAGGGTAAAATTAATTAACTGCTATGAATTCTTTGCATTCAGGGCTGCAAAACAAAGACACATATTACTTAAATCAGTTTTATTTAAGAATTTCCTACAGTGACAAATCTTATAAAAAGCATCCAAACACGAAACTGCAGCAAACAGCATTCTTATGGATATCTTACAGACAGTGGAGCTTCCACCCTGGAGAGGCACACTGAGCTCGCCCGGGAGCTCTGCCGCGAGAGCTACCGCAAAGCACACCACAAGCTCAATGTTCTCATCACAAACCCCATCATCTTCGATTCACATTGCCACACTTACAGATCATTAACAGAAAAAAAAAACAACAAACACACACCATACAGCATTCACAGCAGTTGACATAAGGGAAAAAAAATACAAATATTCATTTCACATAACACATTCAGCTAATTGATTAACTAGGTATAAAACTCACTTAAAGTCTTCCACATATGGATGTCCTTTGAATGCAATAAACACTCGTACTTTTATTTGCTATCATTGCTCTCCGCACACTCTCTCACCAAAGCCACAGGATTGAGAGACATCTCGCCAAGTAAAATAAAATCCCATTAATGCACCACCAGGTCTCCGCATGCGCTCTCTCCTTTTATCTCGCACATACCAGCCCTCTCATGCCTCGGCACCACCAGCAATCCCACACAAGGTTTCAAAAGTTCAAACAGCCTTCTGGTTCCATCTCACAGCCTTGCGTTCATAGCGTTGATACGACTCCATGAAATAAAGAGTAGCGGATAAAAATGGAACACCCACCGTCTAAGACGCAGCATGTGCGGTGTGATGAAGTATTCTTGGATGAGAAAGCATGTAGACAGAAGTATTCCTAAGGCAGAATATTTACAGCACTGCTTTCAATGAAGTGCTTCTTCCATACACATTTGAAATGAGATGAACTGCGGAGATTAAATGAAGCCTTCATATCGTACTTTAGTATGGAGGGGAGACAGTGTTAAAAAGAAAAACAACAAAAAAACAAAAACAAACCACAAACGAAACAAAAAGGACACCGTGTTCTCCAACTGGGCACTTGGAGAGTCTTATGGTGGGATCAAATTAAAAACAAGAGGGAGAGAATGCTGTTTCTGACCAATGGTTTCCATTTTGAACATGCAAAGAATTCAGGTAGCCAGGAAACAAGGGACAAAGTATTACAGGAGAAACCTTTCCTATCGATTGTAGTGTTAGTTTACCTATCGGGCAAACAGCAGTCCACTTCCAAACATTCAGTATTCCAACAAGATATGTAACAAAACTTATAAAATTCCTTTTACCTTTCTTTTCTCTTTTTTTTTTCCTTTTTTTTTCTCTTTTTTTTTTTTGTAAAAAAGAAAAATGTCAAAAATACTGCTGCATATACTGCACACTGAACAAACTGATTTGGAAAATTTTAGTATATATGTAATTTACAGTATACTTACCATGAGTTAGAAAAATTTGATTTCCCACCATAGAGTCAGTATCAGAGCCCACTGCGTCTACATTCCCCAGCCTGACGATTTGGAATCCATGCTTGAACCAAAGCCTCCGTTAAACCCGCTGCTGGAGCCGGCGTTGGAGGCCGAGCCCCAGCCTATCGCTGCCCCCGAGTTGGAGCCGCCGTACGAGTTATTCCCTGAACTAAAGCCCTGGTTCTGCTCCCGCTGCATGTTGCCTTGGGGCTGGTTGTTCCCCGAGGGCCCCGACTGGTTCTGCTGACTAGCCAGCATGCCCATCATGCCCCAGCTGCTCTGCAGGGCCGCCTGCGCCGCCGCCATCATGGCAGGGTTGATGCTAAAGGCTCCGAAGTTCATCCCTCCTCCCATGTTACTGCCCTGGTTGTTGCCCAGGCCTCCCCCGCCTCCTCTGCTGTTGCCAAACCCCCCCTGGTTCCCAAAACCTCCCGGGTTACCACCGAATCTTCCACCTCTCTCTAACTGTCTATTGCTATTGTGCTTAGGTTCAGCATTGGATATATGTACGCTGATTCCTTTAATGATCAAGTCCTCTCCACAAAGAGATTGGGCAACCTATAAGAAATAAGGGATTGATTAAATATGTGTTAGACTTCCTTCTTTTTAAATGTTAGTAGTACAAGATAAAAAAACCCCACATGATTGAGAGCAGATATTTAACCTGCAAAGGAAGCATATGTATATACTTAATCCAATTTGAAGCGTTTTATCTTTGCATTCACTGCTGCACTAACTGCAGTGTGATAACCTGTCTGTACAACAGCATCTGAAAAGTGTAACCTTCAACAGGTCAATAAATCAAACCAACCTGATACCACTGGGATTCTCGAGACAGTGGACAAGTGATTGATTCATGTGTAGCTCAGAAATAACACTCTACCAAGCTACTGAAACATAAATGTGAAGTTAAAGTAATTTTAAGACGTACCTGATCATCTGCAAATGTAACAAAAGCAAAAGCTCGGAAGGGTTTAGGAATGAAGACATCTACCACTTCTCCATACTGGGCAAAGAACTGCCGCAGTTCATCTGCCGTCATATCCTCAGTGCAGCGCCCGACAAACACCTTTCTGCTGCGCAACGGTTCGTCAGGACTTTGCTGGAGAGAATTGAAGGGAGGAAAAAAAAGGAAAAAATGAAAAAGAAATCACCATTATCTTTAAAAACCAAGTTACATTATGATACATCTCTTAATCTAGCCTGTTCTGAGCACTGAAAAAATCAAGAAAGTTGGAGATTGTAAATTAAAGACTTAAAAAAATACAAGTTCTGTTCAGAACGCGCCTGCACCTTGGTACAGATGGAGAAGAGTCACAAGAAAATGACGACAGGAGCAATACACAGCAACAGCGACAAGGCCACTGCGGGAGGGTGCTTTTCTTTGGGTAATAACTGCATATATACACACAGGAAATAGAAGCTTCATGTTCAATTTTGAATTCAAAGACTCATTCTGATCTTCCTTGCGTTAGTTATTCCGCCTGCTCTATCCCCCATTTATTCATGCAGACAAGTTAGGCAGGTACTGCTGGACCTTAAAACACGTTTTCAGATTCCCATCTGTGTTTAATTCCCCCACATAACGAGCAGTTTTCCCAAGACTTCACTTCCTGCTCACCCACCTCCTCCCTATTTTCCCTCCTTGCTCTCACTTGTCCTGGCTGGTCACAGACTGAAAAGCCACATCCGAGAGAGCGTTATTCATCTGTTCATCCGCTCACCCAGCCCAGCTAAAAAGACGCACTTCCCAGTGTTTGGTAAAACTAGCGACAAATATGAAAGTACCTTAGAATTGGGAAGTTTACAGTCGCACCATCTTCCATCTATCATGTGCCGCTGAGACATTACTTTCACCTGGGTTTCATAATCCGTAAACCGAACAAAACCAAATCCTTTTGAGTGGCCAGTTTTAATGTCCTTCTTAACCTAAGGCAAAAAAACCAACACAAAAAAAAGCAGACTTAAAAGGCTGACAGAGTGTATGTGTCACTCAGCTGGTCCAGAGCAACAGGCAGTGATCACACAGACCCAACCGCTGGGATGAGCCGTGCTGTCAGTGAATTCAGTGAAGTTCTGTTTGAGGGTTTATCTCTCTCGCAAACACTCCCATCACAGCACTCTCTAATTCCTTAACCCGTATATAAAACCACACACGTACTAGCTGCGACAATTAGCAACAGTAATATCAATTAAAAAGCTCTTTAAAACCCTGTACTCGTTAAGCTGATCTGCATGAATTACCGCTCCCAAACACCCCTGACCATCTGTACCCACACAACCCCGCAGCTGCAAAGCTCACGGAACAAAATGCAACCTGGGCACGGAGACACGGGGCTTCAGACCTGCCCCGCGTTTACGCGGCTGTTGGTTTGTTCCTGCTGCCTGTCTCCAAAGACCCCATCCCCACCTAATGTCCCTCCTCACTTGAGCTGCAAAAGGATTTTACCTGCACCATCAGAACTTCTCCAAATGTGCTGAAATATTCCTTTAAGTCTTGTTCAGTGGTTTTCCAGGGAAGTCCCAAGACTATTAAATCCGAAGTCTTCTGAACTGCTCGTTTCACTTTCACAGCTGATGATGCATCTGTTTCATCCATTTTCCTCTTATTATCTGAATAAAGGAAGTACAGCAGACATCATCCTCCGCTCATTGTTTCCACTGATTATGAACCAAATGGTGTAAAATCATAGACTGTGATAAGAAAAAGTACAGACAACAGAAGACGTGCTGGCAGCGTAATACAGTAATTCAGATCCAACTATAAGGAGAGAAGAAAGAACTGATTACGCTTAAGTCCTCCTCCAAAATGCAATTTGACTTAGTTTTGTCTTAAAGCACTATCCAGTATCATTCACAGTCCTGTAGGGATGTGGAAAAAACATGATTTTGAACAGGAATACTTCATTAGCCATTTACTTCCCCTTCTTTTTTTGTTTGGGGGGCGTGAGAGGGGAGAGTGGTCAGGCTGCTCTTTTCCTGAGCATTTTTAAGTGGCACCTCTGACCACACCACGGCTGGAGAAGCGTCTGTGCGTACACAGAGATCCCGTGACGCCACAGCCATCAAAGGTCTGTGTAAGGCTGCGAACCCTCCCAGGGTAACGCAAAACTTTGTCATTGAAGCGCTTGGATGGGCAGAGTTAAAAATCCTACTGCACATCTCAAAACTCAGGGGGGCGAAATCTACTCTGCATAAATACTCTCTGAATAAAATCACTGAGGGTTCAACAGTAACACTGTAGCCGTGTTAAATTAGCAGTGGTTTGCCCAAAAAAGCCGAAGGAACGAAGACAAACCTTTGGGGTAATTAACAACATAAACCAGGTTTCCCCAGCCGGCTTCTGGCGCGTGCAGGATGCCCTCCACCAGCCGGACCCCCCTCATGCACTGCGACACCGGGTTCCGGTAGCGCAGCCCGCAGGCCCCGGGGAACTGGGCGGTGACGGTGGAGAGCAGGACGGTGCCGTCGTCCTCCGAGGGGATCTCGATGGGCTCATCGTTCTCGTCCTCCGTCACCCGGATATACTCCGACATCTTCGCTGGAAGTTACTGAAGTAAAGGAGAGAGGGGCGGGGGGAAGCGGGCATAAGCCATCACCTCGTTTCCCTCGAGCTGGTTTCCATCGCCCTGGCCTTAAAGCACAAGCGCGTCCGCGTCGGTGACACAGCGGGGCGCTCCCACAGGCGTTACTCCCTGACGGCCCAGCCTCGGGCCCTGCCGCGCCGACAGACGCACGGACCAACCTCGGCCCGACCCGCGGCCTGCGGAGGGACCGACAGCGACGGCTCCCCCAGCACGCGGGGACTTCCCAGCGCCGCCGCGGCCTCCCCCAGCGGGGCCGGTGACGGGCTGGAGGAACGGCCCCCCTCGGCCCCACCGGGCCCACCCGAGCCTGCGACCTCCGGGCGCGGCCCCCAACGCCGTCCCACCGCCGGCA
>VXAK01020053.1:0-36439 GCA_013399435.1 Arenaria interpres | reverse complement strand
GGGCGGGATTCCCCGCACACACACACACACGTGGGGACGGGGGGTCCCGCCCGGGCCTGGGCCGAGCCCCCCGTAACGGGCGGCTGTTCCCGGTCAATGACGTCGGTTACCGGCAGAGCCCCAGAGCCGCACTGCGGCCGGGCTGGCCGTGGGAGCGGCGGCGGGCAGCGCCGCAGGCGGGGGAAGGACCCGCTTTCCCGGTAGCGGCCGTCGCTCAAGGTAACGGCGGTAGCTGGTAAAGGACCCCACGACCGCACCGGCGGCTCCCGGGTGAGTCAGGGAGGCCGGTCAGGGCTTTGGGAGAACACCAGCCGCGCTCGGTCCCGCCGGCGGAGCCGCCACCTCCCCGGGAGAGCTCTGACCAGGGACCTGCGGAGAGGGAGGGGAGTGCGGGGAACCCCCCGGCGTGCGAGAGAGTCCCCGGCCGTCCCTCTGTCCCCTCTCCACTACCAGAGGGACAAGAAGGACCGCGCTTCGTTTGCGGCCATAAAAAAAGACTTCAGGTTAGAACCAAACAGAAGTTCCCCCCGACCTCCCTGCACACACGCTCCTGACGAGTCCCAACCCCTGGAGCAGTTTATTCGGGGAAGGGGAGGGGTCTCCATCACTAGGGAGAACTCGGCCATGAATGACCTGGGGTGCACCCAGAGCTCTGGGCTGGGCAGGAGGAGACACTGCGATCCCTTCTCACGGGGTGTGATGACGGCAGCGATGCCCGGCACGGCAATCGCCGCACCGTGAGCGCCAGCCTGGAAGTGCCCGTGTCGAAGGGTACCCGGAGCGTTGGCGCAGGAGGCAAACCCTCTCCCCAAAAGACAGGAATGAGCGATACCGGCTGGGACATGTTCCCACTTGAAGAGCATCGCCCCGTGCCTCCGTCTGCAGATCTCCTGCAGGCATTCCCTGGGGATCTCGGGAAGAAGCAGATTAACCCGGGTGACTAACACAGGCAGTTTCATGGCAGCTCAGTTCTGTACATCATGTTTAGCATCTCAGCCCGACACCCTCCCCCCGGTCCCCAACAACCGCTTCACCGCTCAGAACCGACGTCTTCATTAATTCTTCCAGATGTTTGGGCTTAGTTTCTTTTTTGCTTCTCTTCCCCCATTCACTGCCCTGCTCCAATCTCGTATAAAAAAAAGTAGGATTGCTAGAAGTTAAAAAAGCTTGTAGTTCTATCCCTGTGCTCTAACACCTAGTGTTTGCTCTAACATGGCTTAATCCTTTCTAGACCCGATCTCCCCTTACTTAATGGAAAGACTTAATGATTAAAGCTCATTATACATTATTATAAACTGAACTCCAAAGCCAGGGTGGCTAAGGGACACTCATGTTTTGTTTCTGCCACTTTTCTGACTCTTAAAAAAGATTTAATATGTACAGAGAAGAGCCATCTCCGTACGTTTTCCTAAGCTGGAGTCACAGGAAGGACTGTTAGCCAGGCTGCCGTGCCGAGCCTTCTCTGCTCGTGTCCCTCGCACAAGTCTGTGTGCAAAAGAACCACGTGGAAGAGAAGAACAATGGTGGCAGGAACATGGTATTTTCCACCTGGTCTGGTTCCTTTTATAAAGTTAATCATTTGCTCCCAGTAGCATAACCTTCTATATAAACACTCCATGTTTTTATTTTGCAGCGGTAATACGATAAAGCTCTAAGTTAACAGCCGTTTTACAGTTTTAATCCATCATTTTGTGTCTGGATAGTTGCCATTCCACATCTCCAAGTCATTTTACTTTGATGCTTTAATAATAAGCTTATCTGGTCCATCACTCACAGTCACATTAGTTGCCAGTCGCAGCAGAGACATCTGTAACACAATCAGTTTTCCTTACGAGATGCACATGAACAGGAAGCCACACAGGGTTGTCATTAGCAGAGCTGTGAAGTCCTGCCTGCCATCGTCACACAGAGGAGCACACGGCAGAGCTTCCTCTACCCAGCTCAGCTCCGTGGCTGAGCCAGTGGACTGCACCGTGCTATCTCAAGGAAAAGAATTCTACCTTCTTCCCCCTTTCTCCTTGCCTGTTCCTCTGGGACACTCATCCAGTCCACACCTGCGCCGTGTTCCCAGTGCCTGTCTGGCTTGACCTTCCTTGCACCAGTCTCCTAAAAAGAAGTTAAAAATAAGTCTTACTAGTAAGGAGGGGTGACCCTACAGCTAGGAAAGGCTAATCCAGTCCCTCGCATTAATGTATTCTGCTGAGTATCTAAAACTCCCACTTAAGACTTCTTCAGTTGCAAAAACTGGCTCCCAGCACCACTGAAACCTAGCCCATCTATGCAACTTTAGATTAAGCCTTATCATTTAATTACCATTTTTCAACAGAGTTCTGAGAGACCTGACTAGACGTAGGCTAACGAGATAAGCTAATGCTCCGTGTAGGCGTTCTCCTGAAATTCCTACATTTTCTAGTCATCCACAATATACATCCCAAACCCAGTTCTGGTGTTGCCAAGTCAGCGCTGAGGTAGTCAGCGTTGTTTGAACACGCTTTGAGGACTGAGCGGTAATTGCAGCGTGTCAACATTACCTACTGCACCATTCCGAGTCAAAGCTATAGTTTAGCAATCGTGCTATTTGAAGAGGTTGTCATGGCATTCAGCCAGAGTGACCTCTATCTAACAAAGCATCTGGTGGTAATTTCACTAATGAGCAGAGTAAGCATCAACCCTGAACTAGATTTCATGCAGGTAAAAGCTTGGAGGGAGCAGTGAGCTCGATGCAGCCCGATGGTTGTAAAACAGGGAAAGAAGGGCAATTATTCACAGCAGAGACTTCTGCCCCAAGAGCTTGTGCCTCAGTTTTGGCAACAAAGAAGTTTGGAATTAAACAAATGCTACTACCCATTTTCTGTAAGAACTGGGATTCTTGCAGCTCTTTCCTTCTGTTACTTTGCATTATCATTAGATTTAAGTTAAAGCAATTAACAGTAGTATTGCTCTTGAAGTAACTACACCAGTGGGCATAGAGCTAGTTAATTCACCGATTCCCTCACACTGGCAATTCGGAGTGCCCATGGGTGCAGACAAATGCAATACGTGGTACTAGCCATCATGTATATTGACTTAAGTGTGCCCACAGGCACAAAACAAAATGCAATACAATAACTATTTGCTGCTCTAGGTTAAGTGTGCTCATGGGTACAAGCAAACTCCGTGTAACGATCAGCTGTTCACCCTCCCAAAAGCACTCGGGATGAAAAACAACATCAATGGGCATCTAAGTATAACCTCATGATTAAAAAAAACAACCCCACAACTGTGGGTACTGAAACCATGGAGCACTTGGGCCTATTTCTAGTCATAGAGCAGTAAAAAGCAGGAGGATTTAATGAATGATGGTGTTTCAGTGTAGTCAGGATCTGGCCTGATATTGCCAATAGTTAATAAATTCCATTTCTCAGCCCTATGCAGTAGGAATATTTTTTTTTTCTTTTTTATCAGCATCAGGTTTCTCCTGCTTTATTCTGAGTGTAAGGAGGATGATCACAGTTTCTCTGTGTTCTCTGCAAAAAAGTCTGAGTAACATAGAGACATTAGATCCTCTGTGCTGGTTCTCATTCTAAATACATTTAGCAAGGAAACAACAATAAAAAGGCGTGTTACCACCGTGCCCTTAAGGAGTCTGCATCCTTTCAATCAGCCTTACCCTATTCTTTCATTCCTAAGCACGATCTTCTCTGCCACGTGCACCAAATAAAGCCCACCTTGAATGCAGTTGCCTGAAGGAGCAGGACACCCTTCAGTTTATTTCTTTCTCTTTGTAATTTGAGCCTCCAATTAAACAGAAAAGGAGGTGCTATTCCCTTGAAGGAACAAAATCAGCAGTATTTCTTTTTTCCTAGCTACAACTGAAAATCCCTTCGTACACATTAAAAGTAGTATTTTTACACTACTTACATTTTTCTCCTTTTTCTTTGAAGGACCTATCACAACACCACAGGGACATTTGCAGTAATTACTTCTTTCCAGAAATACCTGCCATAAACAGAGCTTTCCATACACAAGCAAGTTATCAACATAAGAATTTACTAATACCCAGCAGCCCAGAAACAACTACTACAGAAACGCTTCCCTTAAACAAAATAAGCAGCTTCCGCCCATGTAAAGTACCTGGAAAGATCACTCAGTCCATGGTTCTCACAGTAACACTCTTCCTAATTCCCCTTAGTTGAAACAGCATCTAAGGCTTCATTATAGTGCCTGAAATATTTCAGGCACTTTTCCCATGATCCTATAAAGCCATCATTTCAATTACCTCGTTTTTAATCCACCTGAGATGGGTTAGTCCTGTTTCTTAAAGGGGCAGAATTTCCGTCTTCTTTTTGGTTCATGTCCTTATTTACTTAACTCTTCCAAGTGATTATAAGGGGTAATGTGTTTTTTAATCCCTCAGTAAACACAATCAAAGTCAGATTTTTCACATGCTTTGCTCTTGTAAAGATTCGGAAAGACTCTGTGCCCATCAGTCTGGGTCCTTTCAGCCCTAGTAGCTGTTTTGCAAAAATTACTTTGGCACTATTTCCCAAACTGACACGGTACAGAGAGTCACTGCTGCTACTTGTTTTACCACTAGACAGATACTGAGTCTTGGTGGGACTAAATCAGAATAAGCAACTAACTGGTTTGAGAGTGGGGTTGATTAAATTCATTAAAAGCTGATTTTGAAACAGCTGGGGTCAGCCATCCAGGTGCGGCGGTGTCCTGGCTGCTGCTCGTCAAACCCAGCCCCACCATACAAAGGGATGGGCCTGGGTGGGAGCTCTGCTAGGAACTAAAAATGTGTTGTAGGAATCGGAAACCCACCAACGGTGACAAAAGGCCCCTCTCAGCTCCAGAGCTACTGCTGGCACTTGGGTGCTGACTGCTGTGAACAAGGGCGCACACCAGCGTGTGGTATGTGACATCTCTTGTTTGATTGGTACCTGTGGGAACTGTCAAATGTTTGCATCTTGTACACAGAGAATGCAAAATTAACTTCATTCTGCTTTGTTTGGCAGAGTCACATCAAACCATCTGCAAGTCACCTCCCTCGCCTTTCTGGACCATCCACAGCAGAGCCTGGGAAGAATTTCTGCCTGTGATTCTCAGAGGTATCTAGTCAGTTCCCAGAGCTCAGTTCCTGGTGAAGATGTGCCAGGCATCTTCCAAAGGAATTTGCTGCCTCGTACAGTGTACTGGAGCTGGGATTCAGAGACATTTTTGCTAGTTTGTGTAGTAACTCCCAGCACGGGAGCGCACGAACTTCCATCAGCACAAATTGTCATAAACCAAAGGACAAAATCCACAGACTGGGAACTGTGCTGGAGAGGTAGCTTCAGGTCTATAAAATTGTGAGTGTGGGTGTGTGACAGATCCTAAGTACTGAATATAAACATTAGTATTTACGCTGGAGGTTGGAAATAGACTCCTTCAAAGGCAAAGCCACAGGTGGCTTGGGTAAGATGTAGCAACTCTTCCCGTAAGACCTGGAACAGTGTGAAGGACAACTTTGGCAGGATCTATTCTAAAGCTGTTTTGTCTTGTTTTCCTCCTTTGTTTTTTTCTTCTTTTCTTTCAAAGAGCAGGCAGCCTGGGGTAGTTCTTTTGCTATTTTTGAACGCTGCACACTGAAGCGGGAGCTCAAGTATAAGACAAAGACTGTTTTTAAAATGGTTAGGTTTTACTGCCTGGTGATATTTTTTCAAAGTACATTTACTGAAGATTTATGTAAAATCTATCTTTTGTCTACTTAAAATATGTGAAATGGATGTACAGGGCAAAATTTAATGCATATGGGTTTTCATTATTTTAAATCATTTGCAATATAAGTGATTTATTATGACATCAGACATTTGTTCTTTGGCTGTCCACCATAAATTGAGGCCCACCCAAATTTCCAGTCTTAGCTATATTTCTGCATTCCCTCCCCCAGTATCTATAATCTCAGCTCTGTGATTCCTCATGTAAATGACTTTCAACTAGGAAAGGAAGAGAACACATAATTTGCTTTAATACAGGTAATTTTGAAAGAGGAGCAAGACCTTTACATGAGAAATAGTTGACAGCTGCGGAAAGGGGAGAACTAAAGCTTGTAGAACAGAAAGTCATTCTTGATGAGAGTGGTGAGAGCTACTGATCAACCAGATGTGACCAAATTGACTTTTTGTGCAGTTGAAACTGCCAGAGGTGATAGACTCCTATCTTTCTCTTTCTGAATTTTTTCATGTCTTTTTAGTGCCCTTACATTTACAAGGCAATTAATCCAACTCTGGCCAGTTAAATGTTGTAGGCAACCATTTGGAAAACTGAGGTATCGGCATAAGCCAGTTTCCCCAAGGTCATTCTGAAAGTCCATAGTGAAAAACTGGTGGCACCTGACACTCAGAATTGTGCTTTCATGACAGACTTTCTCCTAACAGCTATAAAAATCTTGAAACGCTCAGACTTTTTGAAAGACCTTCTGGAAAACTGCGTTCATTACCATGTTTGCCAGTTGTCTTATGACAGTTAACGGGATACAGACCTTTGGACCCATCAATAGCCTATACTTGAAGCCTTCCCAGCCCAGTAGTTACTGAAAATTGTTGCTGTGCAATAGCTCTTCAGTGGCCTACGCTACAAGAATTAGACACCTGAACTCAGCCCAGTTTCTCATCCATGGATGTTGTCTCAAAACCTGCTAGGTCAACAGACTGTCGAGTGTCCAATTTCTACTCATGACATTGAAAGACACTTTAGTCTGAACCAAACATTGTATTTTTGTGAACTTTCCTCACTCACACCACGTATCTTAGTCTTGACACAACTCCTTTCCTGCTCTGCCAAAGGACTTCACTGTTTTCACAATTTCATGCATTACAGCTTATGCGTGTAGTTTTAAAAATACAACCTAAATTTGATGTGCCTAAAGATTCGTAGCAATTCAGAGCAATATCATAAACGACAGCAACATGCTAAGGGGAATCTTACTGTGACCTCCAGGCTATCTGCCCAATCCTACAGCTACAAGTGTGTCTGACTGCCCATTTATCTCTCTTTGTTGTCTTTCCCACAGTGCTAGTCCTAAACCAAACAACAGCACTGCCAACAATCTTAATCCTGAAATCAGAGTAGAGTGCTGGACTTGCATGTGCTTGCCTTCATTCTAGCTTCCAGTGGCTCTACCACGATGAGATCCAATTGAGAAAAATCTCAGTGTAGCTCTGATTTATGTGCAAAAGTGCAGAGGAGAGCAGAAGCTTTTAGTATCTTGGGAAGTAGTTAGGAATTAAAGCCAAAGAAAGGACAGTCTTGTCAATTACATCCTTAAAAAAACCCAACAATTTAAGCGAAAGTCCTGGCTCCTGAACTGTTTCTGGGCTGGCAGATGTTCACAGTTCTCTTGGCAGATACTGTAGAAAGCTAATGGGCCCATTTAGAGCCTCTCCTTTACACAATGGCATCGGTTCTACAATTTTGAGGGAGTCCTCGTGGGGCTGTGATATTTTAGCATTTTTCCTGAAATCAAATTAGGGAATGCACCTAATAGTTTAAGATCTCTGATGATCTCTTGTCAGGAATCTCCACTGAACCCAGCACTTCACTCCCAACGTGGCTGAGGGAAGAAAATCTCATGTGAAGTGCAAGGCTGACACCTGGAGGGAACTGCTGAGATGCAGCTCGGGGAGACTGGAGGAGTTAGACGGGGATTCTGCAACACACAGCCTGGGTTAGGGAAGCTCAGATGGAGTGGCAAGATCCCAGGTTCTGGAACTGCTCTTTGCTAGTGAAGGATTGCTTTAGATATTCTTCCCTCTCCCCTTTTCCAAAAATAAAGAAAAATCCAGATTTCTATTTTGGATTTTCCATGCCTGTTTTTAGGAGTGGAGAAGACCATACAAGCAAACTCTGTCATCTAGTTATTCCCTTCTTCCATGTTCAGGAATATCTGGATCAAAACTTAACTTATCTTGCTCAATAAGGTGCTACAAATAACACAAGGTTATTTTTTCAGTTGGTTAGTCTAATGTATTTTAATTGCTGCGTATCAGACTTCCTGCTGCTTTACCCTTTGTGTAACTCCATGCTGTGAGTTTCTGGAGTACAGACTTGCAGGGCGATTCCTACTGTCAAAGCTGCAGCTGGAAGATTTGGCATTAGGTAGAACTTGTTCTTTTCATGTCTGGCTCTGCCAGCACCCACGGTGAGGCTTTTCTTGAAGCTGATCCTAATCAAGGAATGCAAGGCAGCTTCTGGGACAAAGTCTTCGTGCTTTTGGAAGTTTGCTTTCCAGCCTGGCAATCACCCATTCATAGCACTCACTCAAACCTTTTCAGTAATCTCTATTCTTTGCCAGGAATTGTCTCAGTATTTGCGAATGCTGTTTTTGCTTGATCTAATTTTAGAATATGTTAATAACTGAGTTATTTACTGTGCTGGCATTACCATACATTTAGTATCTCATGAACCCAAAGATTAGATGTCCATTACATCTCCTTAATTCTTTTCGTCATTGCCAGCGTAGTTCCAATCATCATAAACTTTGCCTAGCAGTGAATAGTTGTTTGAAATGGAAAAAATAAAAAAAAAAAAACAAAACCAAACAACAAAAACCCCAACAACCAAGAGTTATTTTCAGAACTCTTATATGCAATTGTAGTACACCTCCCTGAGTCTCCATATGTCTTCAGTGGTGTACCTCAATACCGACTGACTTCGTGTCTTTCCCTTCTAGCCTTCAGACTCCGCAAATATCATCGATATTCAGTTCATCCTGATGAGCATGCCAAACTGCTCCATACGTTCCCCACCCAGACCAGCTTAATGGGTGAGCCATGAAAATACTTGCTCCAGTCTGGGGAGCAGAAGAGAGGCACGCTGCCAGCTCCACTAACAGCCCAAGACGTTCAGTGTGCTGGAGGTGTTCTTTTCAGCCCAGAGACTTGGGAAGTCTAATGCCATCTCTGTGGCTGCTGTTTCTTCAGTGCTTCTCATTAACTGTGGCATGACTCTAAAGAGGCAGTAACATCTTTCCCCCTCCTCCACTCCAACAATATTGCCAACACTGGATTGTCAGTTATGCTGAATTATACTGGATCACTTGTGGTTATTCAGTGATGTAGACAAATACCAATTCAAGATCAAGGGTGAACCCTGGCCACTAAACTTGTTTCACTTGTGACTCATTCCAGACTTAAAACCTGGCTCTTGCTGACATTTTATTAACCCAATTTGTCATCCTCCTAACCCCCATTATCCAACCCAGGCAGATTATTTACTTTGAAAAGATGTGTAGATAGCTTCCATGCGAATCATAAGTAGATCCAGGTGCCATAGCTAGATTCCAGAGGGAGCTACAGTCATGAGATACATGTGGTGGTAAAGTAACTTCTATCCTAGATGCTTCAAAACTCAGTGACATTCTCCCTGTTTAGATATTGTCTACAAAGCAGCCTGGCACCAATATGCTAAAGCGCCCAAGTACATACCTTCAGGCCTGTGCGTGGTCCCAAAGAGATCAACAAAGGTAAATTTAAGCATGTACTTAAGCACATGCTAAAATATATTCTTGCTTTGGAGTCAGAATCAGTGACTACCCCCTCTTAAGCAACTCCCTTTGAATCTTTCCATTTATCCCAAAATAAAGTATTCAAGTCAAGAATTAGCTTACTGCCTTCCAGAGAATTCATCATTTCCAGTTTGCAAGCTTGAGGAGAGAAATCCAGGAAGCATCAATAAATCCACTTTGACAGCAGAGTAAAGAGCTGCAAAAAGAGTAACCTGTCAGGGTAATGTGACTTAATTTCTCAGAGAAAGATCCTTTTTATAGGTGAAATAAAAGTGCCAGCAAAGTCAAATAGAAGGAAGTGTCACACTTGATTGTCTCTCAGTAGGACAAAAAATAAATAAAAAGAAGACATTGGTTTACATTTAGCAAAGGAAGTAATAACATAAACTGAGAGTAATAACATACACTGACAAATCTACGCAGAGCAACCTGACATGACAAAGGCATGTGTTCTCACATGAACATTCATTTAACCTACACGTTTTTACTTGGACAAAACAAAGGTTATGTGCCAGGGCGTTCAAAGATTTGGTGAGATTCAGAGATTGGACATGAGGGGGCAGCCTTACCTGCAGTTTATCGATGGCAAAACTCTGCTGTGTAATATCGAGGCAGGGTCAGTACAGGCAGTTTGGTTTGGCCTCCCAAGTTGCAATGTCAAGATCTGGAGCTTTGCCCCTTTCTAAACAAGGAACCCATCCAGGCTTTTCAGATTTCCTATTCGAAGGGTGAGCACTGTCCCTTTAAATAAGCGCAGAGATCTCAGTCCAAATGGGGAATGAAGCCCAGGCTACCAACAGTTATGAAACCTCCCTTTTGGAGCTTGCAGGCTTAGGGGCCGCTGCTGCACTCCGAGGTTAATAATCAGTTTTAATATTCACTTAGGGGGCTGTAAAAAAAGAATGAAAATTTCCTAATTTGAAAATGGACTTGATTGGCAGCTTTATTATCTCTGTAAGGTGCGTGGCATTCCACACAATCAAGTCGTTTTTTTAAATAAGCTCACTGCTTAAGTCGTACACGCTGCTAATTGCATTTTAATAAGTCTCTTTAAAATCTTTCCATATTTTTTAATATCCTAATATTAGATAAGTGATTGCTGGGGACACTGGAGGGCACTGAAGTTTATAGAAAGAGGAACACCATAATGAAGCTTTATTGGGATGGCATCACCAAACAATTGCTGTGATAGCAACACTCCCAAGCTTGGAAAAGTGCCAGACATTCCCCCCCTGGAACTGACTCAGACACTAGCCTCTCTGGCTCAGGACTGACGCAGAAAATGGATGCTTTCTGGCTCATAAAATGGCCTCTTTCCGGCTTGGAAATGGCTGAGGAACTGTCCACTTTTGATTTGGAAAGGACTTGGGAATTGGTCTTTCTCCATTGAACAAAGACTCTGAAACGCACCTTTGTTTGTTTGTTTTCTGCTTGATTCTGGCTTGAAACTATAAAAGTGGTTTTATTTTTAAATTTGGTCAGGACTAGACAGAAAGAAGAAAGGTTTATTTTTTTTTACCAGCTCTATATAATAGCAAAGGCTGTGAAAGGCTTCAATGGGAATTAGAAAACCAAGACTGCAAGTGGAATAGATGAACTTTCCATCTCAAAGATAAACCCTGTTAGAATGAGAGAGTACTTGGAAAAAACATACTATGGTGTGAGGTTGTTGGGTGTCTGTATCTCACACAGGGAACATGGAGCATTATCCAAGCACACCAATAGCAATCCAGACTTAATCACTCTAAAATTAAAAAAAAAAAAACAAAAAAAACCCATCAAAGGCCTCAAACGACAGTGGGACTGAAGTGACAAACTCCAGAATCAAGCACCCTAAAGTACAGAGAATTTCAAACTCAGATTCAAGCTGGATCCTGCTTGCGCATCCACAGGGTCAGTTCTTGCAGCAGTTACAGGCCAGTGGTGCAAGAAGGTGCCCAACACCATTTCACGTGCAGAGTCCACTGTTTTCTGTTGGGAGTCTGCCTTTAGATTCAACGATCTGCTGCCTATGTATTTCACAGAATCACAGAATAATTTGGTTGGAAGGGATCTTTAAAGGTCATGTAGTCCAACCCCCCTGCAATGAGCAGGGACATCTTCAACTAGATCAGTTTGCTCAGAGCCCCGTCCAACCTGGCCTTGAATGGTTCCAGGATGGGGCATATACAACCTGTTCCAGTGTTTCACCACCCTCGTTGTAAAAAAATGCCATCCTTACATCTAGTCTAAATTCCAGTTGCGTTTCTCCAAATTATGACTGTAGAGCAATTAATGTCACTTTCAGCATAATTTAACATATTAGTAACTGGCTTCTAGGGAACTTAACTGTGATAAAGGAACTTTTTAATTTTTTTTTTGCCAAAACAGATTGGCAATGCCAAATTTTACATTATATTGCATTTTGTCCCCTGCAATTCGTGTGTTAGGACTTGAGATCAGAAAGTTATTTTGAGAACAATAGTGACTTTTATGTATTGCCTGCTCTTATATGTTTTTTTTCCCTAAGTCTCATCTTCTGAAATCATACTGTAATAAATCACAATGTCAGCTTTGGTTTTATAAAAAAAAAATAAAAAAAAAAAATCAAGCTTCTAGCAGTTCACTATTAGTAAAGAAAACCAGAAACAACGTTATATCTTCTTGAAGATTCAAAACCGAGGAAACAAATACAGAGAACGCATAAGTGATTTTTTTTTCAAGTCTCATAATATTTAAGTAAAAGGTTTTTTTGGAACTCAAGTTTTAATATTTGTAATGGGCAATACTGATATAAACATCTTGCATTAGTTTGTTTGAAACGGAGCCATTTTCTGACTAACTGAAGATCTGTTTGTCTATCCATGTGTTTCTTCTGTACATCATCCGAGAATCCTTGGACTTGGTCCATCGTATCTTGATTCCCACTGAAATCCAAAGGAGTTCTGCCGCTGACTCCCAGTTAAAAATGGATCAAGCCCAATTTTACAATATAGTATGAATGAGAATAGTTTGCCTAATAATACTAAATTTCTTAGTTGGGTATTTTTCTGATTTTAAGGTGTATGAGATGCCACTGTAAAGAAACCAATGTCTCTGACATTAGCTATGAGATACAAAAAAGTTGTCAGTTTACAAAATTTCCTGTCTTCCCCTCTTCTTCTCCTTTTTTTTTTTTTTTTTTTCCCCTTCTGAAAATAAGAGCAGAAGGTCTTGTTTCGCACTGACAGGCTGGGAGGCACATGTTCAGCGAACTTCTGCACAGGAAGTAAATGTCCAGGTCATATTTATCCCTTTTCATGTGGTTCTTTTAATCCCCCAGATTGGGTTTCAGAAGAGTTTTACAGTTTCAGTTTTACAAAGCAAACCTTCCTTTAATGTTGGCATTTTAAAGAAAAAGCTTCAGTCAAAACATGTGTGTTTTACATCAGCCAGATGTGACGTTTGGGGGAGCAGGCCACAATGTGGCAGCCAGCTCTCTACTAGAGCTGGCTGGGTTCATGTTGGACATCAAATGGGAGCTACTGGTCCCAGGTTGGGGATCAGCCTCCTAGCTCTCTCATCCAGTCCAAAAAATTATAAAAATAATAATAGTTAGGAAAAAAAAAAGAGTCCCTGAGCAAATGAAAGATCAGAGCACAGACAGCGTTGCTATTACTTGCATCCAAGTAGCAAATGTGGTCACATTAGAGAGCACAGTCCTGCTGTGCGTAGACCCGTACACCCAAAAATACATTCTTACCTAAAAAAGGTTAAGTTAAAGTGAAGTAACAGTAGAGTCACACCAACATGTCCAAATGCTGCACTAGCAGTCAGTAGCTACTCCAAAAATAAACCCATTTCTGTACAACTTCAACTAAAAATCACTTTCACTGTAACCTGCTGTTTCCAGGACCTCATTTTTTTGTCACTTTAATTAAAAAATAAACAAACAATGCAATATACTAAGAAGTCTGTTACCTTTCTCCAGAGCCCACCAGCCAGCCATACCAGGTGGGGCAGGTCCTGTTTTCAGCTGTCTTCTCTAAACCAGGGCCAGCTGTGACAGGGTGGGGGCTTTTCTTCTACCTTCAAAAGCCCTTCCTGGCAGCCTTACTTCATTAAAGCTGGAGTTTGCTGTGGAGTGATGGTTTCTAGCAGCTAGTGCTGTGTGAGCTGGGTCAGGCTTACCTCAGGGGCTGCCTCTGCGAGGCTGAGGTGCAGGTGCCTGTTTGGGCCAGGTGCCGTTTCCCGCCATTTTTGCCAGGCCAGCAGGTAGCTGCTGGTGCCGCAGCGTTGCCCTTCTGCTAAGGGTGCCTTCTTTCATCGTCCATGCAGTAGCACCTGGCCTTGCGATCTACGTGGTGCCATGCTGGTACCTCAGTAAGTTGGGAATGGGGCACCCTCTTCCCCTGGTGGCCATTTTGTGACTGTTAAAGCCCTCTGCGTGGCTCCTCAAGGGATTGCTGCTGCCCTGGGTTGGGGCAGTTAAGGAAGAGCTGAGGTGGAACTGAGAAATTCTAGGCCTGAAAATTCATCTTAACAGTGTGTGTGGCCTCCATAATCCTCAAACAACGGATGTCTTGCCCTCCTTGTGCTGTTTCTTCATGGGTCTCCTCTTCAGCTTGCTTTCGGCAGAAGGTTCCTGAGGGAGCACCTTCTAAAGGCAGCCTGTAGAAAGCTCACCACAGCATTATTTTGGAACAACCTGAGGAGAAACTTCTTCCAAAACCACCAATGCTGGTGTCATACCACGTCTGGTGACATCTGGGACAGACTTGAGGAAGTTTGGCCACTGTGAAGGACCTGACTGTGCGGCACAGGCAGCCATTGTGGTGTCCTGGGGAAGCAGGTCTGCTTCTGCTCCTGCACCAGCAATGGGTGAGTATTTGTTGTATTTCCAAAAAATGCATCCCCACTTAAGCACCTTTTCTAGATCAGTAAGCTGCAGGGCTGGCTTTTGAATCCTCTGAAATAACAGCTGTGGTCTCTTGAGCTGACACCATTAATTTTTTCCTTTAAGTTTTGTGTCAATCCAAGGTCACTGGCCTCCAGGCCTGGGCTCTCCATTGATCTCCTTGAGTGATATAAATAGGTTTTCAACAGAGTTGCCGGCTTTCCTGACTGTAGTTAGGTATAGATTTTGTCTTTACTGTGGCTAAATGGTATGGTCAGATGGCTTGCAGTAAATTTGGCAGGGGGTTAATTTAATGTCCTGGAGTCTGTGTGGCTGGATGGAGTTGGACCTCGAGTATGTTGCTTCTCTGGAGTGAATTTGAAGTAGGTATATATTATAAGCTATCATGTACAATATATCTCTGTATAATATGCTTGAGAAGAGCTTATAAGGCTGACTTATCCCTTCATGAGTAGCTGGGTTGAGCAGGATGGTGTTTGCGCATTGGGATTACCTGGATGGTGCTCTGGGCTGGAACAACTGGCTTCCTCTTTTCCTGGGAGCAGGTGAAATGCCATAAAGACAAGTAAACATGAGTAAATTATGTGCTTTGACTGGATTAGTATAAGCTTTTTGGACTGACCATGACAAGGCTGAAGTGTCTTTTAGAGGGTTTAGCAGGCACTACTTGGTGGAAACATATTTTGCTCTGAGTTGGTTGGATTTGTGTAAGTATGCTGTGGTTTTTTTTTAACTCAACCCCTGTGCTCCCACTTCTCTTTAAAATTACTTGGTAGATAACATAAAGAAATAAATATAAACATACGTGGTTGTGTTTTTTCTTTTGAAGTACATGAGTATTGAGAACCTGATTGTTATTTATCTTGGCTGTTCCTCTTATCCACACTCCAGGTTTTTCCATCTTGTTAACTGACACTGTTGCTATCAGGTTGTGCCTAGCATTTATTTAAGGCCCTCTGACAGAAGTTAAACTTGAGCTGATACAAGTGCCAGGGCTTTGTGAAGCTATCTTTTGGAAGTACCAATTACCAGCAGTTTCTTTTGATATCACTTGTACATATAGCCCTCTACCATCTCTGTAAATTGGTCCTGAAAATAAGGAGCAGCAGGGTAAACATTTTTTCCTGATGTTCTGTTAAAGCTGCAGCATTCACTGTGGATAACTGGATTAACATCTGACCAATTTATTGGCTGAAGACTACTCTAGCAGTTGAAAGGAACAAAACTGAAAACGAAGTGATAGGAAATAGCTTAATGCACAGCAAACATTGACTCCCCTTTCTGACCACTTTCCCCTTATGCAGTAGAAAGACAGCCACAGTGTGACTGACCAATGTAGGAAGAAGGGAAGGTGAATTTCCTCCTAATCATATGAGTTTTGTCATTTGAAGGCATGAGGGAACGTCTAATGGGTGTGGCAGAAACTTAGGAAATAAAGGCTTAGTCCTGACTTTGCCACATTCTCTATTGTGACTGGGTCCATTCCATACAATTTGCCACTTGCCTCCCTTTCCTGTGCAACAATCCTACAACGCAGAGAGGTAATAGAACAACAAGAAAAAATAATCCATCAGTAGCTGTGAGGCACTCGGCTGCTGTGGTCAGATAAGTACCACAGTGAAGGAAACTCCTCTAAGTATCTATTAAGGACAGCACTTCACAGGGCTATTGCCCCTTCTATCCAAGGTGCATGAAGCATTCCATCAATGCTACTCATACTCCTTCAATACCCCTGAGAAGCAACGCATTATAAATCCCATTTTACAGATGGGCGAACTGACTTTTCCCTAAGTCCCAGAGTGGTTCAGTGACAGAGCTGGGAATTGAACCATTAGACATTTTCCTCTTCATGACAGCTCTGTACAATCCCAGGACTCATTTATTTTCCCTATTAAAAAAGAAGTAAACAAGTATTTTCTTTCTGAGACCCGCTGAGGATGGGGGATTGGGGAAAAAATGGAAGTAAAATTAAAAATAAAATGACATAAGTCCCCACTGGCCCTGAGTTGTCCAGTCTCCTTTACATTCACACTTCTCTTTGTTATGTTTCCTTGAAGTTGAACCTCCCTTGAGAAGGGAACCTCAGAGTTTCTGGTGCTGGGGAAGAAATGCTTGAAGAAAAAGAAAAATAATCGCAGCTGCAATGTTAAAAATAAGAAGCTAATCAAAGGCAGCCCATGTGGGCGCCACTTTCATCTCTCATCTTCAAAGAGGTGCAAACAAACATTGTCGGCGTGCCAAGCAGCAGCCTCAGCGGCTGATGATCCCATTACTCCTCCAGCGTCCACACTCCCCTTCCATGCTGCTGAGCCTGTAGGCATGGGACTCTAGGATCACTGCCAAGGTGGGAACCTCTAGTCACCAGAGAGGAAGCCACATATGGAATTCCTCTGTGGATCCAAATTGTTTCATAACAAACATACTTGCGCCCTATAGATGATTCCTTTTACTATTGCCTTTAGAACCTTTCTAGTAAGGATAATAGCATTTCTCCTTCCTGAAGATGCTGAAAAGCCTCTAGATCAGAGGTTTTGTTCTGGTGTTTTGGGGGCTTTTGTTTTCCAAAGGTTTGGTTATTTTTAAAAATAATATCCAGGCTCTGATGAAATCCAGATGTCCTTAGTGCAGTAGAAGGGTGTGGATTAGTAGTTAGAGTGATGGCACTTGGGGAATTTGCAACACTGGTTCTTCTCCCAACTCTTGAGAACTTGCCTTGACATAAATTCAGCTAATGTATTTGTGCCTCAGTTTGTCTGAGTTTACTTGCCTTGACGTAAACCTGGCTGTTCCTGCATGCCCTAATGCAGTCCATGTAATAATGAGCTAACTAGCTCTGAACAAGGCAGTTAAAGTATCAAAATTAACAAAGTTGTGATGCTCTGCCTGGGCTAATGCAACTTCCTTCATGGCAGAGTCATCTTAAATGTGGTGATACTGCTACAGTACTCCTGCTTCCAGAATGAGAGCATTCAAAGAAAACTTGAGTCTCTGCATGTGTATTGTATGGTTCAATATAGGGTAATCTATCTCAGATTAAGAGGGCAAAAGATAAATAAGGTAAGGGGACTGAACTCATCCCCAGTACAGAGACTTTCAGTAGATGAGTGAGAGTGAAAAAAAGATAATTTGTTCTGTTTATATTGCCCTGCCTTGTTCAGACCATGAGTGAAACATTGCTTATGGATGCTGACCTCCTACAGAGAGAATCCTATGGGATGAGGGTGGAAGAGACCCATTCAACTCCTGGGCTCTGCTACTCCTCTTGTGAGAATTCTTACGCTACTTCACCAGTTGCAAAACCCTGATGTTTTATCTAAATTACTTTGAAAGCCATAGATTAAAAGAACTAGGTGTTATTTCTCGGAACTGAACTGCATCTTGATGCTGCCAGAATCTTGGCAGAGAAGATGCCTTTACCACCTTGTACCTGTCTGGGCCTTTCCTGCTCTGCTAACCTCATGAGCAACATTACAGTAGCTGCAAGAACAGTTCACTGGTGCGGTCATCCACCCACAGAAGCTCTGTGGGGCCTGCCCTGTGTTCACAAGGAAAGACTGGGAGATGGAGGGGAGGGAGTAGAATTGGATCCAGTTCACCATAATGAAGAAAGCCTGTCCCAGCCAGGGAAGGATTCAATTAGGAGGCCGGAGGAATATGGATGATACAGGGAGGGCACCAGGACATCTGGGGCTGCCACTGCTAGCAAGAATAAAGGTGCTTTGCATAAGAACAGAGTGCAATCATAAGGGAAGAGAAATCTGCTCCCAAGTAGCACTGATTCCCCCTCCCCTCTACAGTGCACAACAAGGTACAGATTAGACCATTACACCCAGGGGAAGCCACAGAGTCGCACTCTCTTTTTCATGGACAGTAGCAGGAAATCAGTGGATTGGAACCAAATGAGAAGCCTGACTCAAAACAGATGTGACCCCAGGGAGATCAGAAATGCAGAGATGTTTTTGCTTTGACATATCCGCCAGTGTTGAGGGTGGGGGAAGGCAGAGGGTGGCAGCAGCCGGTTGGATGCTGCTGGATTATATCACGCTGGTAACAGGCCGGCTGGGTTTCAACAACAGAAAAGTATAGGAGACCATTCTACAGCTACATAGTCAAAACCATGAATGTATCCCAAATTTTAGCTGGCTCATCACCTGCTTCAGCAGCAGAACTTTGATCTGGGGCCTTCACCACCACACTCCTTGAGTTAACCACATCCGTAGGCTACAGACTCTCTTGTGATCAAGCAGTGCTTACCAAAGGTACTTCAGCCTACTTCTTAAAACAATTTGAGTGTGTTTGGATGGGGAAATGGGGAAATTAAAGCATAGAACTATGGTGGCATGTGCTGTGAAGTCCATTTTAAGTACCAACACCAAAAACACCACTCCATGCAGCTGGATTTTAGCTTAGCTCTTCTGTGTCTAGTTCTGCCCCTCTGCTTAATGGTAATTCATTTCCAAACCTCAGGAGACAGTGATGCAAGTAGAATTGAACTGGGTGGACATTTTACTTAAAAGACCAAGCTGTGGCTTCCTATGATTAGGTGAGATTTTTTTTTTCTTACTTGCATGAGTCAAAGGCAGGTTCTGACATCAATAGTCTCCAAAAGAAATCTGAAATTCTATCGCTGTAAAGGCTCTGAAGTCGAGTCAGTACAAAGTAATCCAATGTATTCATTCATTTTCAGATCTCATGATTATAAAAGCCTGATGCGTGAGTTTTTTGCTTATTTGATTCTGGTAATAATGAAATGAAATGACGGGAAATCAGTTTCTCCCCTGGCGCTCTCACTCTGTCTCTTCCTTCATCCTCTCTGTCGAAACAAGGAGTCCAGAATTAACTTCAGTTAGCATTAAATTCTTTCAGAGGCCTTGAAGACAGTGATCAGTGTGTCCTTTATTTTGTGCCAGGCCACAGGACATTTGTAACAGAAAGGCAAAGTCCGGTTTCCAGCTGTTTCTTCCCTGCTGCTGCCTTAGATGGACCAGCCAGTTGGTGAATTACCCTGGGTAAGGAAGAGCCTGCAGCAGATCAGTGTGTTTCACAAGGAACCATTAAGCCACGGAGGCCTTCTCTTGGGCCAGTACCAGCAGACTGTTGCTCCTTAGAGGACTGCCTACCCATATGCAAATATTATTGTGAGATTTTACCTGTTCGTTATGAATATTTCTGCAGGTGAAGCTGTTGCTCTTCTACTATTCTTAGGGAGACTGCACGTAGTCAGTGTCTGCTGAAATCCATCACTTTTTTTCTGCTGACTTTTGTAGACTTCGGGACAGGAGGTTTCTGCTTAGCCTGGGAATTAATTCTATCCTGTCATACCTGCCCCACCAGCTGGAGGGGCTGGTAAATCAATAAGGGATTATCAGTAAGTGCAGGAAGAAGCCAAATCCCTTCTTGCTTTCTGTCACCTAAACATCAGGCATCTGAAGGACAAATACTCCACTGTTTTGACTAGGTAGTTTTGCACTCTCTTAGCACTGGTGTAAATGTGAAGCTTGGAGGGGGGAATTGGGCAAACTGGAATCGGGTGAACTGGGAAGAAGCCCGTCTCCGCCTGCAGAATGTCTCTGGCATCAGAATAAACCCAGGCATCACCCAGGAGGAGTCTGAGATGCAGTGAATATGGACCTAATGATACAACAGGAGCATGTTGCTGGAGACCCTGTCAGCACTCTCATGCTTTACAACTATATCTGACCCCTCCCGGGGATGGAGGGTGAGTTCTGGTTTACATTAGCCCAGATGAGATGCAGTGTTGACAGGACTCAGCAAGGTTTGCAGTGGAGTTTTGTTAGCTGGCCACCCCAAGCAGTAACAGAGCCACGCATGGGAGAGTGTTGCCAACTGGGTACCTTATAAAGCAGGCTGAGGGTGCAGCTTCTCAAATGATGGAGGAGAACCTCCTCCTCCTCCCCCTTTCCCAGACACTTCAATGATTATAGCCCACAAAACCAAAATAGCTGTCAAAGAACAAGCTGGATTTCATTTTGCTGGTGGTGGTGTCTGCATGGTGTCTCATTCCCCAGTATGAAGGGCAGAAAGTCTCCAGTTTGTGTCTCAGTCCCAAAAGGAATGAGCTTATAGGCATAAGAGTCACAATTCCTTTTCACAGCAGAGAATACTGTCCTGGTGCATCAGTGAGACTGTAGGAAGCACTGCAGACTTGTAAGGACTGTTTCCTTGCTGGAAGGTGGAGTGAGACAGGAGAGGGTAGTCCCTGAAAACATGTTTTCCACATTCTTAGCTCATCCTTAAGGTTTACCCCTGAAGGTAGACAAGTTTCTCTGAGCTGGATCTATTTGACTCTTTGTTAAGTCACAGGCGAAAAAAATCTGACCATGGGAAAGTGGTTTTACGCTTTATGTTCCTAATACCCTGGAAGAGTTCAAGCTACACTGGAATTAAGGGATGTTTCTGAGGAACTGGGTAGGAAGTTGAGAGAAAACCGAATAATCTGCAAAGCAGTGCACTAAAGAGAGAAAACATTTTACTTTCCTGAAGAAAATGAAAATTGGCTCCTTGGTGAGGAACTTTCCAACCAGTTTGCATAACCCTTGCTTGGAAACTAAACAGAATTGACCAAGTTGTGATTTATGATAACTTCCTTTGGCGTGTGCTTTAGTCTGTTTGCACCATTGCCATGGCAGCAAAGGAACTATTTATTTGTCCAGCTACCTCGCCACATCCTGGCCTTCCATTGGAGATGAAGGCAGGCCTGATTCAAAATGGCAAGGAAAGATGCTTAGCACTCAGGAAATTGGATGTCAAATGACATCTTTTCCTATTCTTCTGTCTCTTGCACATTATCACTTCAGACTGAGAAGGAAAAGCAGTGCAGAATCGCTCTTTGTGTTTAGAAAGCTGCATTTATCTGAGGATCTTAGGGGCTTCATAAAGTACAATCTCACACCATTGTTTATACTTTTGCACACTACTATGGATAAAGTCATGGACTTGCTCTGAAGAATTTACAGTCTAAAAAAACAAATTTTAAGCTCTATTAATGTGAGCTGTCAGTCACCACAGCTACATTAAAAGTCCACATGCTAGAGTACAGGATTCTTCCTAAATTGGCATGGTAGCCTACCATGCCTGTTTGGACAAGGACCATGGCAATGGTTAATTGGATCCTTCATGCTCAATCTGGTTTTGAGATGTTCCTAACAGCTTTCCTGATGCTCCATGTCTCTCGTAGTAAGGGAAGCTTAAGTAAGCACTGCTTTTTCGTGCCCCTATTCCACCCTCATAGTTGTGCCCCAGAACATTTGTGGGGCTATTGGGTAGACCAATTCAGTTATCCAAGCTAAAGTAAACCCATTTTGGGGAAAAGGGTAATGTCTGATGAGTCTGTTGATGAAGTTTATTGTGTGGTCTCATAAGCAGTGTTTTGGCAGAATTGAGGCAGCAGTAGAAGGCATTTGATGAGCTATGTGATCATTGTGTCATGGCCACAGTATGTTCAGTAAAACTACCTTCTTGATGTCAACAAGCTGTAGAGGGTGAGGAGTGTTATCTAAAGTAGCCCATGATAACTCAGAATAAGTCAGTGAGCAGAATTAGCAACTGGACAGTGGGATGGAAATCCTGTAAAAGAATCAAATGGGCCAAGACCAGATTTTCAAGAACAGGCAAGTAAATTATTGTATCCTGCATATCAGTGGTATTTGTATGTGTGATTATCTAATTAGTGTATAGATGCATATTCTTGATGTAGTCAAGCCAGTAGGTAAGAGAGATTCTGTGGCTACTGTTGTGTTGCAATGGGTTGATTGTGAAATAATTATCTCAACAGATATATACAGTAAGGTCCTGCTGTTCTTGAAGGCTAGATAGATGCCTCCTAAGAATTTTCATTGAGAATCCAAACCCCCTTTTTGTCAAATGTAAGCTATGCATTTAGTATAAAGCAATACGTGGATGTTCAGCAAAGGGTCAGTGTATAAATGCTTCGAGATGAGATCTTAGCAGATCTGGGGGGGGAAGATTCCCCTTCCAAGTCTGTGTTGTCTTCTTTTGCTGCTATATTTGTAAATATAATAAGTTTCAATAGCAATGTTGGTAGTCTTTAACTCGGAACTAACATATTCCTGGCTAGGTAACATCAATGTATATTTGTTCAAGGTATATACCTTGATCTTCTGTAGACCTCTTCTAACCTTTCCTTTTGTCTCTTGTCTCCGTTCCTTGCAACAAGTACCCTTAACAGGACTGTGGGTCGTGCTTTCTGGATCCATAATCCTATGCTGCTCATTGTTTGCTTGGTGCTGCATAGATCTTTTTTAATCTCTTCACATAAAACTGTGGTGAAAGCTTCTGGGTTTCTCTGGTCCTCGTGGTCTGAGCATGATGGATTTTCTGTTTATGCACAGCCAGCCACTGTTAAATGAGCAGCACAAACTCAAGAGAGTGAAAAAGGGTATGAGGAGTGAGAACTGATTTTAAGGGAGTAGGTGGAGTGAGCTGCAAAGCCGGGGAGTGTTCATTCTTCAAAACAAGAGGTCTTTTCCTTTTCTCTAATGTGGGATTGAAGAAAGACAGAGAGGGGTGTGACATACTAAACACTAAGACTGAAATTCAAGACTAGCTCTTGAATCTCTGTATCCAGCACACAATGGCTAATAGGTGATAAAAGCAGGGTTTGCATATGTCCAGGAACTTCAAGTTTATTTGAAGCTTCATCTGTTTTTTAAAAACCTCATTCCTCTGAAATAATATTTTTTATTTAATGATTCTCATTTCATCCTTTGGGGTCGAAGCCTTGCTTGGCTGTAACATTTACTGATGTGATCAGGCACACGGTTATTATGGTTCTTGATTATTGGCATAAAGCCTTCAGGATCCAAATGAAGCAAGCCTTCCTTAACAGCTGTGGTCCAAGTTCTCACATGAGCCAGAAACTCCTGTTCGAACAGCAATGATGAGAGACCTGGGTTTTCCCTTCTGTAATGTATTAACGTCATGAATAGATTACTAGGAGCAATAACTTCAGAGCAAATGGCTTTGTGACTCCCAGCAGTTATTGCTGGAATGGGTCTGAGAGTGGAATGGGTTAACTCAGGGCTTCTCAACTGTTTTTGACAGGCAGCCAGTGTGCTGGGATAATGGTGTCAAAAAGCAAGCTGAGTTGGGATGCTCCTTGAAGTAAGCAGACCAGGCATCCTTGGGGAAGAGTTGATGATGGGGTCAGATAATTCACTCTTCATGTTCATTCTTCTCTTTGGAGCCAAGGAACAAGTCTGTTAAAATGTTTGTCCGATACTTCGGGGCCAGCAGTTATAATTACACTTATTCTAATATGTATCCATACACTTGGTGACTCACTGATGCAAATCTGTTTGACTACTTCCAGAGGGGTTTGCAGCAGAGGGTGGCAGAGGAGGAGACAATCTAATCTCTGGGTTTGAGCCCGAGGGTGAGATTTCTGCTTCTTTACATATCCTTGCAACTGTGATGGACTTCAGTGGGGAGCCTGGATTTTGCTTTTGGTTTAGCTGCGGCTCTTCAGTGAGACCTGACCAAAGTTCTTCACTGAGACAACGTAATTGGGACATTAAGTGAATTCCAGTCAGTTCAGGAAACACATCCTTTCAGTTCCTGAAAACATGCTATTATTAATTAACGAGCGCAAATACTAAGGGGGCCGCACGCCTTTCGTTCGTTGGTCTCAGACTTGTGTCTCTCCATTCGTCTCTTCTTGCTAAATTTTTCAGTGTTTTTAACATCAGACTGATGTTACGTATAATTACCAACTTTGCACCAAAATTATATTTGACATGGCTTGTGTGGGAAATTAGAGCATTTCAGAGACTACAAATTCACCTGGGAAGATGAGCCAGGCAAGACAAGGCAGCGCAGAGTGGAAGTAATTTGAATATTACATGTGCCCTCCTGAAAATGCCAAAATCATTTAAATTGCTAGAAAGGATATTTTCCCTAATTAGCTGTGTGTGCTGGAGGGTTCATAATAATGCACTGGTTGTGGAAGAATGGACTGGCAGAATAGAGGCTGCCTGTGCACCGCAGGGGGCAGTGAAGAACTGGAGGCAGAAGAGTCCCCCCTTTTCTCTCTGAAAGCATGAAGGTGTTTATCATCCCTGCAGCTATTTACAATGATACCTCTCTTTTTAAATGTATGGAGAATGTGCCCAGTTACCTGATCATCCATGGTGTTATCTACTGAGGGAAACTAAGAGTGTGCTAGCCGTGAGGCTCTGCTCCAAACCCAGATCCTTTGCTATTTGCTGTTTCAGGAGGATCTAACTGCCTTCGCTCTGCTCCACCCTCAGGCATCACTGTGCTGACACTTCTGCAGCTTCACAGGGTCCCACAAATACAGTCTCCATTCCCCTCACTTTGCTCTTTACTCCCTGGGGCCCTGCTGGTATGTTCTCACTTCCTTCCACAATTACAGTGATAGCCCCAGTTAGGCCAAGCCAAGTCTGTCTCTTTTTTTTTCTCCTCTCTAAATTACCCTGATGACTGTAGACATTCTGGGGAGATGTATGCAGGGAGAGCAAGAGGCGGACACGCTCTCATGGATCTTCTCTCTTCCTGACATCGATTGTTTAAGCACTAAACCATTCGCTGACTCTTGTGACTCTAAATAATGTGGGGCTTTTTCGAGGTTTTCCTCCCCACAGCTACAGAAACCGCACTGGAGCGCTAGTCTCTCTAATGTGAGGGCTTCCACCTGTGACTGTGGAGTGAGGCTGCTGCTGGTTCCATCTCCTTTTCTGCCATCACCGTTCCTGTGGTTTCTGCTTAGTTACATATTCATTTTTATAATGCAATTATCATCTTGTGGGATAAAGGAGGGGAAGACACCCTAATTAGCTGCTTAAAGCACTTTAAAACTGCATGTGTCCACGTCTTTAAAGGAGACAGGGCTGCAGAATGGATGCTGTTGCAGTGTGCTGCATGTTTCTAGTATTGAGCATTGCGGGTAGCAGGATTGTACCCATATTGTCTGATCCACTGCCATGGGTTTCCCATTTAACTGTCACAAGTTTGGATCCCTGTTGCTTCCTTGCACCACGAGGTATCATTTGCACCTGAGCAAAGTGAATGTAAATCATTACCCTGTTGTGCAAGTGGGGAGTTTTGGCTTGGGAGCTTTTCAAAACTGCTTTATATGGAATGAACAATAACACGAATTTCAAGATGGGGTAGAAATGGGCTTTAAACTCTCCCACACCCATTTGCCTGTCAGGGATCCTGAAGCATTGTAGTCCAGGTTCAGAGATACAGAGACATCTTATTCCCAATGAAATTGGAATCAAGCGCCTATATTCCTCTGGGGATCTGGTTCTTAACTGCATGGAAAGGCTGCTTTGTAACAGCAAGGAGGAATGTAAATACTGGCCAAGGATGCCAAAGCTAACACCTGCTTTTTGGGAAACTGCCCTGGCATCTTCAGTGTCCACAGAGTGGCTAGGCCCTGTGGTTAAGGTTTCAGCATGGTCCTTGGCTTCCTTCCCTTAGAAAGATGAAGAGCCGAGTTGATTTGAGAATATTACTCCCGGATAGTTCATTGATTCCTTCACTTGCTTTCCGAGGACTGCAGGCAGGAGTGATGCTTGCAGTCTTCCAAAGCTCACATGCCCCAATTTGTCAACAGTAGCCTTTTCCTGGTGGTAACTTTCTTGGAGGTTCAGTACTAGGGCTCAGTGTCATTGCAGTTCCATGTGCCTGGTAGCGATGGCTACGTTCAGGAAAGATGAAAGTTGATGTGCCTGGACAGGAAGGGAGGTGGCTCCAGGAAAACTTGAAAAACGAGAAGCTTTGTTTTGTTTTAAATGCTGATTGTTTTGTGTAACTTGGGCAACTGTTTACTATTCTTGCTGTACAGGAGAGGAGGGAAATGGATGAGTAATGCACCCTGATGAATGACTTTCCTTTGCTTATAAAGTGATAGTTACACCCTCTGTCAGGTCCATTTTCATAGAGTCTGTGGCCTTAATATTAACCTTATATTGTCTTCCATATTCCTTTAATGCAACTTCACTTGCAGCTCAGGGTTTCAGGATTCCTCGGAGGGTTCCAGACTTTGGCATGTGCTCTGGAAGCCATCGTTGGCCATCCCACTGCTGTCTGCAGGACAGTGGGGAGGGTATACACCGTTGGCATGTACAGCCCCGCCTGTAGTCCCAAACCTGCCACTAAGAACAGCAGGTAATGTCTTCCAGGTAGATTCCATTATACTTCTCTATATAATGTAGCATCCCCTTAGGCTTGTTTGCTACAAGGAAGAATCTGCTGTACAAAGAGCATCTGGAGATGGCAAGTATTTACTTTGGCCTCCTCGTGCTAGCAGAGGTACCCCAACTACCCAAGCAGATTCTCCCAGGTTTTTTCAAACACCTCTCCTCTCCAGCATGATTTCCGTAGTCTCTTTTCTTGGCACTAGATGGTGCCAAGAACCCTCGTGCAGTTGCAAGGAGTATGAGGCCTTTATTTGCTTTGTACCTCAATGAGAAGATGCCTCTGGCTTGGTGCGCAGGCTTTTCAGGAACTGTTTCCCCCAGGGGCTGTTTCCCAGATCTGCCTCTCAATCAGGGACTAGATTTATGAAGTGGAAACATGTCACTGAGCTGGCATGAGGGGAGGGAACGGAAGATTGTCTTCTGGGCCGTGGGTTGTGGGCAGAATTTTCACAAGCTGTGCAGTTCATAATTTCTTCTATGGGATTTCCTTTTTTTTCTTTCTGTTTTGCTTTAAACAGTATAATTTTCACTGAAAGGAAGGAGACTGCAAGGACTATCCAAGCAGGTGCACAACGAGCTCTTCTCGGCACAGCTCTTTCTGCCCTTCAGGCTTGACCTGAAGCAGCTTCTCATAAAGCAGTCCTGTCCAGCAACGTGCCTACTTACCCACTTCCATCAGCCTATCTTCACTCAGATTTACCACCCCCAGTTCTCTCCCAAGCAGAGTATTCTAGCATGCATGTAATTATTTTAATTTTAGGAAGTAGTATACTCTAAGACTACCTGAAATCAGCAAATTCTGTATACCTGTGGTTGTATAAAGGATAAACACACTGCTGAGTCCCACTAATGCTGATCATCTCCAGAGTCCTCCTTTTAAGAGAGAGATCCTTATTTGTTTTGGTGAAGCTGTTAAGCGTTGTAGCTAATCTCTGCGTTTCTACACATTGCTTATGAATAGAGACCCTCTACCTGACTCCATTCTTTCTGGCATTACATTTATGAAGGGAAGTGGGGCATCCTTTTCTACCGGACCTACCAGCCGCTCTGAGCACAACTCACCACCAGCCTCTTTTAATGAGAATATTTCTGACTGGTGTTGCCTTCTGGGGTGCCAATGCTACTGACCCAGGTACTGAGAAGTGAAGCAAGTAACATAGCTGGGGATGAAACCAAGCTTTAGATGTTAACTCTTCTCCAATTCTCAAGAGCAAGTCCTCCAGAACTGTAGAACTCCTTAATTCATCCATTTCCGATGCTTATCACCTCCATAAGGGACTTCTAAACTCTGCTTCTCAATAATTCCTGGTTCCTGGAGCAGACCTTTGTTTTCCAGATCATTTGAAATGAGGAAATAGAGCAAGTTTGATTTTTTTTTTTTTTTTTAACACCCCTGTTCTTGCTCTGTGGTAGATATGATTTGCCCCACTTACTGTTGCAGACTTAATGGGAAAAGCTCTGGCAGATGCATACATCGTGGTTTACTGTGACAGGCAGTTAAAAAGCCAGATCATTGCATTCCTACTTCCTATTTTCCCTAATCTTGTTCTATTCCTGAACTTGCTTGTCTTTTATTTATTTTCTGCCTATCTCATTTCTTACCTGACTCCTCCCAGCCCTCTGGCCAACCTGTCTCCCCAGTCCTCTTTCACTGTCCTCCAAATGACTAGCCATTCAGGCTACCAGCAGTCACATCCTCTTGCCATCATCCCATCAGCAAACTGTGGCTGTGCCATCTTATGGTGCGCATGTTGTGGCAAAAGCAGTCCCACCAGATAGGAAAACAGGGGGATCAAGTACCCCCTGAGGCTTTCAGAGAATCACAGGGAATGAGAGGAAAAAGATGGGGGTTTTGGCTTTTTCTTTTTAGAGGAGGATCCAGCTGTTCTGGGGGGTGTTAGATGCAGCTGTCAGCTGAAATATTTAAAGGGGGTATTTTCTGTATTTAAAATCCCCTTCATTTCCCTCCCAGTGCTGCTTCATGGCATCTCACCTGCGCTTTCCACTGTTACTCACATGATGTACTTTGCATTCCTGACTTTAGTGACTGCTCTCGGAAGCAGGTGTGGCTCTAGAACCTTCCTAAGAGAAAAGGAGTCCCCAACATACAGGAAAAGGAATTTGACAAGTGGAGTCTGTGGAAGAGAGGGTCCTTGCAGCATCAGGACCCCTCCTTCCCCTGCAGTGGTCCCATCAGGCAAGACAGATGGCACGTGCATTGCTTGCTTCTGTGCCAAGCAGTTATAAAGCTTATTTATTTATATTATGGCAGTGACAAAAGATGCTGGATTTAGACTCCGAGATTCAGGTGTGCTGTGCAGAGTCTAAGGGAGCTACCTAAAAAAGCAGAAGTCAACATAGATAAGGCAAGCACAACAGAAAAGTAATGGTTGAAAAGGACTGGCTGGAAAACATAAATGACTCCTTATTCCTGCATCTTTCTTCTCTCTCTCTCCCTACCCTTTCATTCCTTCTAAAATGTGCACAGATGTACAAACCCCATTTTCTTTAGTAGTCATTCAAAAGCATGGAGTTTATTTTCTTAAATATCTTCTCATATTTAGAGTTGGAGTAAATTCCCACCCAACCTAAAATTTGACCCCATGATTCCTTTGAACAAGCTTCCACAGCCACCTTGTAATGAGCACAGTGGTAAACTGCTGAGGAGTCCTTTGTGGTACCCTCTTCCATCAGCTGCTCTAATACCTTTTTGATTATCTCAGTGGACACAGATATAAATGCTGTGCCTTGGATCCCTCACTTGCAAGCTATCTCCATATTTTTTTTGCATTTTCTTTTTAAAATAAAAATGACTGCTGATGTTTATGCCCCTGTAATACATTATGTATTATTTTGTTTTAAGCGCTGCCTTTTGCATCCTGACAGTAACAATAAAATGTGAGTATGGGATTCCTAATACAGACAGACTAATGTTTCCACTGCTAGCCTTCCCTATCTCTTCTTTTTTTCTTTCTGCTCTCTAAGCACTTTTCTAAAGGCTCCTTTTATATTCCTAATAAAATTAGAGCAAAATACATCGATTTACTGGAAAAGAGGGTTTGGGTTTTTTTTTTTTCCTTGGTGATAGCACTTTCTTCACCCAACTGCCCCCCCCAAAATGCTGGTGAATGTTCCACATCAAAGACCTCCAATTTCTTCTTGGGGTTTTCTTATCAGTTCCCCAATGAATGATTCTTTTTTTTTTTTCCCCTTGGCTCTGCTTGAGAATACTCTGCTTGTTGCCCCCACTACAGACCATTTTGTCTATGCTGATCTTCTGAGGTAATTATCTTTCATTAATGCATTTTAGTCATATCTCCAAATACCAGTAAGTGGCTGGTCTGCACATATTGGGAGCTGATCTGGATGGGACCTTTTTACTCCTTTTCCATCTATAGATTGTGCAATCCATATCCTGATATCTGGCTTCCACTTTAGTGTAATGGATCCCCCCTTGCCCCACTCCTTCTGTTGCCTCTTAAACCAAGTTGAGCCAGCTATAAATTATCAGATCAAACTTGGTGGTGGTGTTACACTGATGTAGATAAACTTACCTGAGAAATTAGTCCTGTTGTGGTCATACTGCTGAATCTCATGGTTGTAGAGTTGTACATGGGTTCTTTATTTCCTATTGAGATTTGGGTTGATCCCACTGGGTGTTTTTGAGCGTTCTCACAGCAGCCTACAAGTAGTTACAATAAGGGGAGGGAACGATCGAAGCCCATTGAGTTTGTTCATACTCTGCACCACTGGAAAGCTTTCAGAACCCGTCACTATGCTTTGGGGATTTTAAATTTCCGAGATATTCACTTAGTTATGGAATAGGCTAAAATCTGTCATGCTGATTTAATGAGAGAGTAGGGGAGGGAGGAGACGCAGACACACAAAAAAAGCAATTTTCCTTGTAACAGTTGTGTTAAAATATTGATACAGATGCATAGTGGAAAAACTTAACGAGTTGTTAGTGTTAGAAATAATGCCAGCATTAGACATCTCTTGTGTGCACAGTTTCCAAGATGGTGTTCAGCATTTCTGGGAAAGAGATCTCATGAGAAATGTGGAATTGCTGTACCTGGGTCAGACCAGTGACACTTCAGTCTGGTGTCCTGTTCCAAGGCATCTCAACTGTCCTGTCCTCTCCTTAATCGCAGAAGGTAGCACTAATGGAAGCCATAGTGCCGTTAAGAACTGACTAATTTAACCAAAAGCTTAGACTAAAGGTTGGGTTCTGAATGTTCCTGAGTGCTCTTTATACTGTACCTCTTACCAAGATAGAAAGGGAGATGTCTTTCTCATATATTTTTACTGTTTTCAGTGCTGTGATTCCCTGATTTTGATCAAGGCTTCAGCTTCTGACACCCAGGTGCTATTGCTGCTTGGGTTCCTTGTCAAACTGAGAGGTCTCGAATCTTTGAGATGGTAAGCTTTGCTTAGGCCTGTGTGGCCCCTCGAATCTTACAGTGCGAAGTGTTAAACCCCTTCACTTGGGGTTTAACAAAGAGATGATACAGGTGTGGACGCATGTGGTAATAGGGACTTCACCGAGTGACCTACAAAGTCTTTTCCCATGCTGTCCCTTAGTCTTGGGCTCTTCCACTAGTTCTTACTCCTGGAAAAGTCACTGAATTAATCCATTCTGCAGAGCATAAACCAAGTAAAACTGGGTATGCTAGGCTCTGTTAATGCAGACCTCTATCCATCAAAGACTCAGCTGAGACCACTAAATCTGAGCATTCCTTTTAAGATGAAAATGAGGAAGGAATTAATTTTAATGAGTAGTGTTTTTGCTGCTGCTTGCCCTGTCGTGTGCGGCCTCTGTGTATGCAGTGTGATCTGCCATCATGTCAGTGCTCCATGATCAAACCCCTTCCAAGAGGGGATACTTTACATGGGTTTCTGTGTCAATTCCAGTCCCTGAAGAACGTTGCCAATCCATTAAGAGCCTGGCAGGCTGTACTGGGAAATGCTAGTATGAGCAGAGAAGAGAGGCAAGCCTGAGAATAAGGAGGAAGGAAAGATTAATCTGAGCAGAAATTCTGCATCCGAAAAGGACTTGCAGGGATGTATTGTCTATAGCTTGTACTTTGCAGAATGTTGTTCACCTTGCTGAAGGGCTTACCAAGAAGTCTTTGTAGCAGAAGAGATTTCCTGTAGGACTGCAGCACCATTCCTGTGCTGTGCGGTTTGCCTGGCATCCCTGGCTCTTGCTTGCCAACACCTCGTATTGTAGAGACCTGAGAAAACCATGAGTATGTTGGGCTTTGCTCTTTGACAACCTACTTCAAAGAAGTGCTCAAGCCCTCTTAAGTACTAACCCTTTGAATGTCTGGCCCTTGGTATGACTGAAGGCAGTGTGGCTTTGCATTGGGTTCAGTAAGTATTGGTTTCTGTTCATGGTTGGAAATTAAAGACAAAAACGAATGAGGCTTCTCTTTGATCAGACTATTTTTCTTTCTGTATCAGTCTCTACAGAGAGCAAACTCTAGGAAAAGCCTGCTGCCATGTTATCTATTGCTGCCCCTTGTGGACTTCTGACAATGGACTGGACTTAGAGCGAGCAAAATTGTTTTGTCTTATTTTAACATGAGTGGTTATACATCTCCCAAGCAGAAAGGATAGCCCTGTCCATAGGAAATGATGCCAGGATAAGGAGTGTTTGATACTAAAGAAGGAAAGTGGGGTGAGCGTAATCTCCTGTGAGCTGCATAGTATTTTGAACCAAGGCTGGACTCAAAGGAGGATGCACAATACAGCATGTGGAGGGCTCAGTCCAGATTCCTGTCAATAGCAAATAAATCTTCAAAACTCTTCTCACATTTGAAATGAATTGGCGTGGGAGGAAGGGCAGTAGCTTTTAATATACATCACTTATCTGTAGATAGATTTGCACAAAACCCCACTTCTGTGTCTCCTTATGTTAAGGCTCTAGCCTTAATTATTCTTCTTCCCCTCCCCTTACCAAAAAGGCTTCTATCTTCCACAGCTGAAATTTCTGATCATTTAAGCAGTAGGGAGTGATAGCCCCATCGAAAACCCACCAGGTTTCCACAGGTGGCAATGGTGATAGGGTAGCAATGTCTGAATTGAAAGGACAGGGAGTCAGTGAAGCAGGGGGATTGCTGCAGTGCTACTATTAAATAAATGATCATGGGTAAATGGGTGGCACCAAGTGCCAAGCTTTAGAAAGCTGTCTTTCTCTTTCCTGGGGAAGTTCCAACTTGATTACTGAGTGTCCTGCTTGAGATACTAACACCTTAAAAAGGAAGCGTGCAAAATATAGGACTTTTTTTTTTTTTTGAGAGGACAAAGGGGGGTGATTTCCAGCCGCTTTCCCCATCTTTGCATCAGTTTGAGTGAAAACTGCTTGAGATACCTACATTACTACACATTGCTATGAATAGAGACCCTCTACCTGACTCCATTCTTTCTGGCATTACATTTATGAAGGGAAGTGGGGCATCCTTTTCTACCGGACCAGCCGCTCTGAGCACAACTCACCACCAGCCTCCTTTAATGAGAATATTTCTGACTGGTGTTGCCTTCTGGGATGCCAATGCGACTGATCCCCCAGCACTGCTGAGTAGGACAGGAGTTGTGGCTTCTTGGTACAGACTGATATATTTGGTTCTTTTCTGGCTGGGACCCTGGCTGCACCCTCTGCTTGCGGGCTGTTCTCTTTTTGCCAGCTTCCCTTCAGAGCACCAAAGTGCCCCCACAAACCACATGCCCAGAGCACTCCATTCAGGTTTGTCTGTCTTCAAATCCCAGTTCGCCTGGTCCCTGAAGCGGGCTCGGAGAGCAATCAAAGCCACTGCAGTGCAATTTCCGACAGAGAATTTCCTTCCTATTTCTGAGGGAGTGTGTGTGTGTATTTACGTGTTTAAAAAAAAAAAAAAGAAAAAAACATTTTGGTTTTGTGCACTAAGCACTTTTGAGGGCGATATGGGGCCCTGTAATACGGAGGTTTATAACCTCCTCAGCTAATGCTCTCTGACACTCTGTTTTGATATCATTACTACATTATACTCACAATTTTTGAGTGAAAAAATACAGTACTTAGAAAGTCGAAATTCATAAATAAATTCATGTCAAACCGCACTTAATATTGATTTTGTTAGTGTTCAGATTCAATAATAAGGTACTGCGTGCATGAATATTTAAATATAATCATCATTTCTGCATCTCCTAATGGCCTCTGCTCTTCTACACTCAATTTAAACACAATTTAAAAACTATAATGTATTGAAAAATACTAGGATTTAGCAATAAATCACCATTGGGATACTCCAAGCCTTTTATAGGATGGCTCAATATCTGCTTCTCAAGGGACAGCACAATTAGATTCATGTTTTTAAACTTCTCAATTATCCATATACCATAATTTTATGTGAAAGTTTGTTTCTCTTCCTCCCCCCTCCACCCCTGCTCCCCCTTCTCACCCCCCACCAGATACTCTCCCAGTAGGAAGCGGAGAAATCGCTAAGTGTTCTCTTAGCTGGGTTAGTATAGTAAAAAGGAGTCAAAGGTCACAGTCCTCAAACTGAATTAAATCCAGAGGCTGTCAGGGAAAGCAGAACGCTGACTCACTTAATCACATTATTTGGGGAAAAATCTAGGGGGAGGAAAGAGATAAAATGACTCAAAATGAACTCGCCAAGGAGGAAGCGGAGTTTTTATATTTATTTAAAAAGCAATATTCGTCTTTATCAAATAGACGCAGGATGGTTCGATGAGGATGGAGCTGGCTGGACATTTGCGCAGTCGCAGGCAGGAGAGCTCTGGCAAGCAGTTTTCTCCTTAGCAGGATCAGTGAGGGGAGGATGCGGTGCCCTCGGTTCCTTCAGTGCCAGGCTGGGGTATTTATTGGTAGGGGGTGTTTCTGTAGTGCTGGTCGCTAACCCATCTGAAAACCACACCCTCTGAGGTAGGTCATTATCATTATCCTCATTTTACAGATGGGGAAACTGAGGCACTGGTGGGTGAAGTGATTACGGCAGAGCCAGAGTGGCAGAGCTGGGAGCTGGTCCTTGGGTTTCTAATGCTAAAGCCTCTGCCCAAGCTGTATGGCCATTTTCTCTCCCCCACCAGCATCCTCGGAGCCTGTGATGGAGAGGGAGATAAAAAGGATCTAGCATCAGAATCTAAAATAATAGCGCTAACATCTTACGAGAGCAGTAGATCTTGATGGCGTTGGGATGGTATTGACTCTGCTGGTACTGAGAATGGCTCGCCAGTTTTGTTGAACGCGTTGCTATCAGATGTGAGGAGATGGTCAATAGGCGAGGAGTGGCAGTCTGGTGTCTGATGGAGCGGACATGGCTGTGTCACTAGGTGACGCTGGCAGTGTCACGCAGAGCGCCCTTGCAACGCTATAGAAGCCTCCATGCGGGGACGGGAGTTGCAGTTGGCAAGGGATCAAAGCGTGGTGTGACTAACGGCGTCCACCCTGGTGGTGGAGGGAGGGCAGAGATTTGCCGAGATGCGCAGTGACTGCTAACCCTTGTGTTCTTAGTCAGGCGTCCAGAACTCCCTCAGGCCACACTATATCTGACTGGGTTTTTGCTACTTCTTTATTTCACCTAAATTCATTGGAACTGTTCTCTAAAGATGTTTACCATGTTGCATCGGAACTAGTTTTTTTTAATCTTATTCGTCTGGCAAAGCATCAGCTCCCACTGCATCAGGGTCACAAGCAAAGCTGCACAGTCCCATGAGTGGATAAACCAGAAGTACTCAGTGGTAGAGAAGTCTAACCAAGATGTCATGTAGCCATTCTGCGTGCCAGGCCATTGTGATTTGAGGGTCTGTTTGTTAATTTCTGTGGAAGGGGAAGACAGACATTCCTTCCCTTACTAGGCAAGAACCACGTTCACCTCTCCTAACAGTTCTATACTTCCCTTGTCCAGCTCTTACAGTGGTCTGCAGAGTATGTTTGTAATCCTGATACCAAATACTGACCATCTTCTATTCAACAGGGAGGAAAGGAAGGCATAGCAGATTTTTCTTTTAAGAAACAGGGAGGGAAGGGAAGACTATTGTGACAATTATGTGGGTGTTTCTGGAGTGTTAAGGATTTTTTTTTTTTCCTCTAAATGACTGTTTGTGAGTTTCTCCAAAGGGTGGAAGAGTACAAGCAAAACCTTACCAGAAGGGAACAGTGGGTGTATGGCAAATGCAGATCCTTACACGGATTTCACCAGTTTTTTCTATGGATTCCTTCTTCAAATGTATAGAAATAGTGTTAGGAAGCAGCTGGATCTGAGTGTTTGGGAATGGAGTATCGGCACTGTTGGGGGGGGGACCACCAGCATACAGCACTTCAGCTTAGTGGAACTGTTGGTGAATGCACACCTCGGTGAGTGGCAGACGTGTGCTTGCAGAAGGAGGTGGAAGGAAGTTCCAGAGAGCCCAGCAGCTCTCCGAGAGGCATGCGAAAAGACCATCAGGTAGCCAGGGAAAAAAACTGGTAGCAAAAGTAACGAAGCTGTTGACTGTCCTTAGCCACCCAGCAGCAGGACTTTCCTACCCAGTGTGGTTGTGCCTTTCCATTTCTTTTTCTGTGTCCAGGAGACCCCTGACGCTGCTCCCATCGTAAACTCGTGGTTCTGTTTTCAGGTCCCGCTGCAGCAGATGGAGGGGGGTGAGTATAGAGCTCAGGTTTTTGTTCATGGCCACCCCGGCGTAACACGCTTGCCCGAGGCACGGCGGCTGGGGGCACTCCGGAGGCCGGGCCGCTGCAGAGCTTGGCTTGTCAGGGACGGAGCCCCGGGGGCGGAGCGGGGCCCCCGCCGCCTGCAGGTGGCGCCCCGGCCTTGCGGCGGGCGGGGG
>VXAK01020050.1:14293-29972 GCA_013399435.1 Arenaria interpres | reverse complement strand
AAAAAAGGATATGTCTTTCAGTGTGCTCTCTTGCTCTTTATTGTTCCTTAGATTTGAAAGGCAAACGTGCAGTTCTTGTAATCGTGGGAGTTCTTCATGCTTCTTGCTGAAAGTGTCCCTTTTCTGCCTCTCCTCTGGGCATTGCCTCGAGGGCCTGTACCTTGCATGCTCCCTTTGAACCACAGCTGTTTGTTTTGCATTGTGCCACATTTGTTTAGAATTTGACCAAATGACATTATGGATGAGCGATGGGAGGAACAGCTTGCAAGGGAACTTCAAGTAATCTTAGATCTGCGAGTTGTCAGCTGCATTGTGTTACTATGCAGCATGCTCATTCCTCTTTTGATGTCTTTGCAGATGTTTTAAGCTTCACATAAAAAAAAGAAAGTATTTATACAGACACATTACCTCACCTGAGATGGAGTCATTGTGCTGTATTCTCTACATACAGTAAAAAATGCTTCTCTGTTCCTCCTACGAACTTAGCATCTAAATGATCAAGACAGATTGAGCTTTGGAAGTGAAAGAGAGGTCCAAGGTCACCTCTGCAGGAAAGCAACAGAACACATCTCCTGTTCTGCAGTCAGGTGACAGTCTGTCCTGTCTCTTTTATAGCAGCTTCGATAAGATGACATTTCACAAATCTGAGAAACAGACGCTGCCCATTTCCATACTTGCAGGAAGGGTGTCTTCAAGTGAGGAAGCTTGATTACAAAGTCTGCTGAGTATGTGAGGGGAAGAATGAAATATTGCACTCACCACAGTCCTGATTTTGTTCTTCTCTTCTGTTATCTGAAGGAAATATAGGATGATCTTTTTTTTTTTTTTTTGTTCCAGTCATTGCAAATGGTTTCCAAACCGGTGCAAGAGAAGACATGTGGAATGGGACCAGGACTTTTTCTTTTGTGTGTTTGCATTTATGTGTGTGTGTCTGTGAAATGTCTGATTCCTAGAAATCATCACGTGCATAGAGTTAAACCTATGGACAAGTCTTCTCATGTTGCAGAACTGGGGATGTTCATCACCTGCAACAGAAAAGAAAAGAAACCATCCTCTGGAATTCCTGTTATCTCATAATAGGTGATATCATAAGGCGTGGTGGTATAGGTGGTATCTCACAAGGCACCCCAGAACAGTTTTGCAAAGCCTTGTCTCCCTCTCAGCCCTACTTATGAGAACAGATAAGGCTGAGGAAAGAGCTGCAACTTGGCAGCTTGCACAGAAAGAGGAGCAAAGATTTCCTCCTGCCTCATGGTATAGAGATCACATCAATGCCAGGAGCTGCACTTGAGAATAAATGGAAGAATAACAGATCCCTGCATGTTGCCATGGAACACTTCTGCCTGGGCTTCAGGCATGCTGTAAAATACGGTCCTTCTCTTTGTCCCTGTTTTAGACAGTCCTAGTTAGTCTTGACGGTATTACTGCGCTCAGCAATCAGTATTACCCCCATATAGCCATCTCTAGGGCTTGCATCTCCTGACGCTTTTCTTGCATACTAGTTTCCAGACCACCATGCTCCGCTGCTTTCCCCCCTCTTGATTCTTCCAAGCAGACTTTCACCACCACAAAGCCTAACACACAGAGAAAAGCCCTTAAAAGTAATAATGTTGTCTTAGAGATGGCCGAGATATTTTTTTTATATGTATTTTGTTGATTTGCCAATTATACTTTCCCAGGTTTCCCTCTCCTGGTGTCTGTAACTTGACATTATGAACCTTCTTGTTAAATCAACTGCTTCCTGAACATTAGGTGGTTGAGCGGAGGAAGAACCAAATATGTTTTCAAGGAAAGCTAATACTGATAAGGTGCTGGCCGCTGGCTGTCCTGTTATTGTTAGAATGCACATTCTCTCCCTTGAGTATAAAGCACCTTCTGATGGAGCGCTTCTTATATTGAAAAATGACAAGCATTAAGAACCCCATGCCACTTCATTGCTAAAATATTTACTAGAGCATGCTTGCTTCCTCCCTCTGAAAGTGCAGTGTATTTATAGGAGCATCCTGTAATGAAGCGTCATGCTCTGAGCCGTGTTTTTGAAGAATAAGGCAACACTATGTGTGAAGAGGTGGGGCAGGGCTCTTGTGTTGTCCCCTCCTGTTAGCAGGTGTTGGAAGCCTGCAGGGAGCTGCAGGAGTTGATTGACTGGAGCAGATTCACTGTGGTATGCGAACTGTGTTAAGTCCCTGCAGGCGATGGGAAAGGCTCACTGGGCTGAGGAATTCGGGGTCTGGGAAACTGCCAGGAGAGACCAACTTTGGGTGAAAGGGGATGTTTAGGTATTTTTTTGTTATCATTAAAATGTCAAATCCCAGGAACCCATCAGCGTGTAAGTACTGTAGGTCAGACCCTCAACTGATGTGCAGTGGCAGGTTCATAATATGCTCTCTGTAGCAGCTGGGAATCCAATGCTGTTGGATAGAGGAAGACTCTTTCCCTGCTTTGTGGCTGTGAGTCTTAGAAATAAGGTCCCTTAGCTCCTGTCCAGAAAGCAAGAGTAATGGAAGATGGAGGTCACAGAAATGACAAGAGCAACTCTTGTAATACAAAGTTGTCAGCACAAACGCAATTGATTGAAAAGTGTCTGCTAACCAGCCAGCAAAGAGCTCAATTAGAACTGAAATAGCAAGAGGGCCTATTTCTGAGTTTTGTAATACCAGACTGCACCATCCAACTAAATTCTAAGTCCTGATGATTTTTCTGTCTGGGCCAGAGTCATCTGGGGACCAAGAGCAATCTCGGACTGAAAGAAACTTTGTACCGAATGCCAATGCAGGGCTTCTCAGAGCTTCGGCTTTTAAGAGGTACCATCACAAACACAGCCTAGACCTGAAAGACAATCCTCTGATCTGTCTTGGGCATAAACGAGGACCACCATGGAGTGTGACTGAGGACTGCTTGAGCTTTATTAGAGACCACAAGGTCTGTGGGAGTCACTGGGTCTCCTGCATCGGAAATACACGATCAAGTTAACCCAAATGAAAGAGTGTATCAGGGCACAAGCTGGACAACGTTTGAGGAAGCCATGATTAAGACTGGATGTAGGGGAACCTATTAAGGCCTCCCAGATATGTGGGAACTCTGGGACAGCTTGCTAATGTTGAAGCTCAAATGCTTGAGCTCTGACTGGGGAAATGAAAGCCTTTTAGGCAGTCACGGATATTTTCTTGTGGTCCTGATATGCAAGAAATGTCACATGGGAGAAGTATGACAGAAATGAGTAGACTTGGTGATCTGATGCAGTAATAACGCTTAGGGATTTGGACTGCAAAGCAGGATGAGCAGGCACAGGACATTGTTAAGTGAGTCAAAGTACACTATTTGGTAGCAGTGGGCAGGAGATGTTGGCAGAAAGGGGCAGAAGTGACTTATCAACACACTGGCTCTGAATAGGAGGACATTGTGTTTAGAGAAGAGACGTCTTTGCAGATAGACTTATGTTCTGTGTGTGTGCTAAGATTAGGTGTTTGAGGAACAGCTAATTGACCCCAAGAATGGGTAAATTCAATGTGTGAAGCTCCATGGCTTGGAGCACCATTGATCACACTGCACAGCTGTTGTTTCGTTTCTCAGATGGATCTAGTCTGAGTCAAAACTTGCAACAAACTGTTCAGTAAGGGGCACTGTGATCTCTTAATAGATATTAGCAGTGCAGTAACAGCAGTGCAGTGCAATGTTGAACAGTCAGTTATGTGAAGGGTTGCTTTATCAAGTAAGAATGTATAAAAGAGGTTCTTCATTTCTTGTGTCATTGCTGAGCTGGGATGGTTGCTACAAGAACCACAGTGTTAGCCCTGAATATATTCCAAGTTGAGTAAACAATAATTTTTGTTCAACCATGTTGGGGTTTGTATTTGCAGAATGCTTGCCTGCATAGTGCTGAGTACAACATAAAAAAGTGGTGTGTGAGCCCATGGCACTGATGATCTCAGTTGGCTTTATGGGGAAAAACAGGCACATAGTGCCCCAGATAATGGGATGATGAACAGAACTGCCTCTTGATGTTCTTCTATTATCCCCTCACTCCCTCCCAGAGCTACTTTTTCTCTGTTAAAAGGTAGAACTATGCACCATTTTCCTGATGTGAATGGCGTCTGTATTTTAAGAAAGGATCTGAAATCTACTGATTCAGGTGACTGTGGCATTCTTTTGAAAATCAGTCCAAGTTCACTCCAGAGGTGGCTGCCTCTCATAGTCAGGTGAAGGAGTAAGTGTGCTATTTAGTTTGCACAAGGGTGGCAGAAAGTAGACATGGATTTGAGCACTGCTTACTCATGCTAAGTAGCCCTGCGCCTTGCAACTTGAGAAGCCCTATTGAACTTCAAGGAACTGCTTGTGAATCAAGTCATTGCTTACTGTGAGCTGAGGTGACCGACTGTGTCCCTCATATTGTTGAGTGTTCCAGTGCTGAAGGCTCAATATAAACGGAAACAATTATCACTATTATGCTGTTGTTGTTGCAGACATCTTTGCTTGGCAACAGCAGTTATTTCTAACTAGTTAACATGTTTGGATGTCCCTGAAGGTGTAATGCAGTACTGTTGTAAGTGAATCTATATGTAACGAACCCAACTTAAGAATTAAATTTCTCATCCAGAAATCATTGCTACAGTAGAATACAGTTGTGGTAAAAGCAGTTCAGCTTTCAGAAAAGGTCACATAAAATGTTCTTCAATGCTGTATGATAGGTAGACAATGCCATCTTACAATACCCAGTTCTCGAGTGGGTACTTTAGGAGCTTACATTGCCTGGCTTATTCTACATCATGAAAAAAGGAGATCCAGTCATTTTATTCTGGAAAGCATTTTTCCCGTCTCTTTGGCTGTCATATGTATTTAACTGTAGTGCCCTCAAGGACAATGTGGTGGATCAGCATGCTAAAGGCTACGGTCTACATCCTGGAGTTTTTCATTTCACATTGCTTAAGAATGGTCCTCTTTGTTTCCATTTTGAGCCACGGCTGAATTCTTACATGTTGTCTGATCTTCAGGCTCAAATACCCAAGAGAATAGGCAGCTGTGAATCAAGCCTCTGTGTGCTTTCTAGCAGGTAGTCGAGCAAAGAAGGCAGTATGCTTCTTCTTATTTCTTTAAATTGATAGGGATTTGAAGGAAAAGACTTTAATAAAAGTCTCATGAATGATTATTTTCTTCCTGCTGATGATTCTGAACTGCATGCAGAAATATAAGAACCTTTTAACAAAGCCCTATGGGTTTAAACGCAGTCCTTTAGATTTATAATTAAAGCTCGTTGTCTTTATGCTATCCTACACCTTATGAGAAGGATCACCTTTCTAATTACACGGTACCAGGAGGTCTGTCACATGCTTTCACTTAGTATTAATGTACACAGTTGCTCTATTTTTTCTTCTCCTTCTCCTTATGCCATAGATTCTATATTATGTTTTGGAAATTTGACATCATGATTTTTTTTATTTATTTTTTTTTCAGGCCAGATGTTTTGTCCTGCTATGTTAAGTCATCTTGACATACTGCCATGAAATGAAAACAACTGCTAGTTTTAACGTTGCTCCATATCTTTATTAAAAGGTACGTCTCATGCATCTTAATTCCCCATGTATATATGCTATCTTCCATTCTCCCCCCTCTCCCCCATTACGCTTCTTTCTTTTTCTCCCTAAAGAAGAAGGCATATTAAAATTTCCTTGCTGTTCTGCCTGAGTGGTTAATGAGGTTCTAGATAGCATAATGAATATGCAGTGCTATTGATTCTGTGTGTGTGTGTGTGTGCGCGCGTGTGCGTTTCTGTGTGCATGTCTTTAATCACAGCTGGAATGCAAAATCAGGCTCCACCTTTCAACTCTATCTCCATCATGCTGAGAGAGTGAGAGAGAGCGAGACTGAGACTGCTAGACAGCTCGAAAGAGATTGCAGCTCAGATGTCCTGGAAAACAGCAAATCCCTCAGACCTGGCAGATTCCGTTACCATGAGAACTGCAGATATTTCCATTGTGATGGCTTGCTCTAGCAGCCATCTGTTACACCCATTTGATTAGGAAGTACAGTTCAGCTTGTATGGGATTTTCGCTGCACCTTATCCCATGGCAGTGTGCAGAAACTCTCTCTCTTTTTATATGCTAAACTCAATGTTTTTAAAGTGCTGTAATTTACTGAGGCTGAAGGCATTTAATGAAATGCTGGGAGGAGGTCACTGAGGGATGGTATCTCTGAGAAGAAAGAAGCACATGAGATACATCAAGGGGATTAGTGTCCAGTATATAAATAAGATCAACCCAGAAATTAACTGTATTTAGCAATTCCTCATCCTTGCCAGGGAGAGGAGCTTGATATACAGACCTCATGAAGCCATAATAAAATTAATAATTGCCTCCTGTTAGTTAATCCCACTCCACATATATTTGTTGTATGCATGCAATAAATGCATGCAGCAAATATATTTCAGGTCCTCTGGAAAAAAGGGGGAAGGTGATGACTCTCCCCAGATGCCTGAAGTGGTGCAGTGACTGCTCTGTGTAACAATTAGATTAGCTCTAAAAATTTAATGGTGCTATTTGACTTTTCCTAGACACAGAACAACCTTAAACTTTCTTGAAGGTTTGCTGTAATTTACTGATTAAAACAATTGTTTGGACTAGCTGCATCCCTTGGTGTAAATTTGCGGTGAAGGAAATGGTAATGGCACATCAAATGGATATAAAAACAAAGGAGTCCCCTTCAATTAAAACTCTCCAGACATTCTTCCTAAGTGGCTGGCATTCCAGATTCAGGGTAATCTTATGCGTGGGGTAGTTGCCTGGAGTATCTTAAAATGACTGAAGGTCTTGTAAACTCGGTGAAGCTAATTAAATGCTTACACACTGAAATGAATTTCTGATTGCTCCTAAGGAGGCATTGAGGTCAGCTCCTCTTTTCATTGCCCCCACTTTATGGCCAATGCCAAATACTAAATAAATCAGATCCTCAGAATCAGGGGCTCTGTGTTTTTGTTCTTCTTACATATTCTCCCACCCGGCTGAACATAATTCCTTATCCGTCTTCATCTCAGCATGAAAAGTTTTCTCTTCTATTGTTTTTCCTCACATAGCACCAGATTACCATGGAGAAGACTATGATATCATAAGAAATGAATGAGCATGTTTCTCACCATGGGTGAAATATACATTCCAGACCTAATAAAGTCAGAAATCATGTAATGGGCCTGGTAAAATGAGCTGCTTAGTTAGTGTAAATATAAATGAATCTTCTTTAGGACTCTACTTCAGCTAAGCAAGTTCTTAGGCACTTTGCTGAGTATGGAGAGGCATAAGAACATGTTTAAGAGCTTTTCTGAATAGGCATAGTTCTTAGAGTGCTTTGCTGAATCAGGGCCCCCAGATGTAAAAAAGAAAATCAAGTTTCCCTTCCTTCTTAAAATAAAAGTTTTTCTTGTTGATCATCTTTACAGCAAATAAGAACTTTCACTTTCTGCAGATTCCCATCTTGCATAATCCTTGAGGTTGAGCCACAGAGAGAAGAGAGTCCTTTTTTTTTTTTTTCCTTTTTTTTTCAGACAGGGAACTTGTTTTATGAATGTGGTATCTGCCTTTGACAGGCAGCAGATGTATGGAAGCCCTGAAATCTGAAACAATAAATACCATTCAGAGTCTCACCACTGAACCTTCTTATAGTACTGCCTTTGTTAAATGAAACATTTACAGGAATACCATCCCCCCCCTTTCCCACCCACCTTCAAGGCTAGGATCTGAACCATGTTTTTAAAGTAAAGGTTAAGTACCTGAGGCATGAACAGTTGACATACAAAAGAAACTAAAGTAAATTTATCATTCGTTTGCCAGCTATGAGGTGTGTCGAGGGCTTTTTCTTTCTCTTTGTAATGCATGAGAAAACAAACCTGGGAAGTGTATGCAAGGAATATTTCTTTTCTACACTGGAATGTTAACATTTGCACCTTCTGACTTAATACTGTATATTTCTTTAGAGTCATCAATCTCATGAGAGTCATCTTGCCATCTGTACCAGCATTGCTCCAGGCTTCCATATGAAAGTCCAATCTGGCAGTATAAATAGTGGATAATGAAGAGTAGGTGTTAAAGTTTCTGACTGGTTGGGAGATGAGTCTGTGTCTATGAAGGATATGAATTCGTGTGTTAAACAAACAAACAGAATCTATGTTAACATGGAAGTTCAACCAGAAAGAGCATGCATGTTTGTCCTCATGCCCTTTTTCACTCTCGCTGTTGGTTTCTCAATTTTTTCTTTATCTTTCTCTGTTTAATAGAGTTCATCCAAGATCTGGGAGAAAAATGTTCTCTGACCATCATATTACACTTTGGAGATTACAAATAGGGGCAAGATGTTGACTTGCTATAATATAGGGTTCTTTTTTTCCTCCTTCTCCTTTTGCTCCAGGAAAGCTATAACTACATAGATTAGCAAAACTTTTGCAAGAATGGATGTAAAACAGATTTATCTCAGTGTCAGCTTTATCTGATCCATTCGGTCTTGCAGAGTTTGGATGGTTTCCTTTGTTACAATAACCAGCTTTCAAACATCTATATCCTTAGGGTATTAAATGTCAGCCTCTAGTGTACCGTTCAAGGATAAAAGATTGACAATACTGAAGTACTTTTTTCTTCTTTTTTTTTTCTTCTCCAGCACTGGCAGAGTCTTTACTCTGCACACCACTGCTGACCCCAGAAATGACCCACAGGAACTACTGGCGAAAGGAGCGAAAAGGTATTTCAGCTTATAGGCATTAGAAACTCTCTTCATTAATAGCCTTTTCTCAGACTTTTCAGATAGATTTCCTGTCATTGTGATGAGGATATATTTGTAACTAGGTCCCTTAAGTAAATGGCCAGTGGATAATTAATTGAACTAACTAGGACTTTCTGTACTGTATTTCCTTTTTTTTTTTCAAGAGGGATGTGGGAGGGGAAGACTTCCTGACGGCCTTGAGTCCTCTGTGCTGGAGGTACAGCCTTTGCCACCTGTTGGCCAAACCTTCCAGCCTTCATTCAAATAAAACTCTTAGGCGTTCTGTTGAGAGAGCCTTTTGTTTTGGTTGGCATCAAAACTGAAGAAAATGCACCCAGAATATCAGGGACCAGCCGACAGCCTTTTTAAATACAGCCAGCTGAACTGATGTGCTTCGGATACACCTAAAAACACAGGAGGCTTGAAGTGTGCCACTTGCTTTTCGTTCTCTTGCTGAACTAGCAGCTAGGGCTGTGTTGCTCCCCTTCTTTGAGCCATTGGAAAGCTACCCTGAGTTTCTCTCTCCACAGCCCAGGAAGATGCGATGTCCTTTTCTGTCCAAAGCTGCTGAATCCACCAAATACCAAGTTCACCACATTGCTAATAAGCCTGGCTGAGCCTGGTCTTGCTGGAAGAAGCACCTCAGAAGACAACATTTGGGCCACACCAGGGTTGCACTGTTGGCAGTGAGTAAGGTAGTTAGAGAAAAAATTGGTGTATTTATATCCTGGTGTGTATTGTACTGTGTCCAATACTGATATACAGACTATCAATGATATGTCTGTAATTCTGGTTATAATACAATTCTCCTGGGAACTCCCACTGTGCATACTCTAGTGCCCCAAGTAAGTCATGCCAGTGGAAATCTACAGTGAGGCTAAATTTGGCTTATTATTATTTTTCCCTCCTAGATTACCCTTTTAGCACACTGGCTTCCAGCCCCTTTAATTAAAAGCTTGCAAACATTCAGTCCATAAATAATTTCTGACCTTCACAGCTGGTTTTGAGACAGCTATAGTTGATGTTTTTGAGCAAAGTCTTTTTCCCTCTCTCAGTGGTCTTCAGTTTTTCAATTTTGGAAATGCAATCATGACTTATTCACTTTGCAGTCAGTGGGACATTTCTTAAAATGTAAGGCAAGGTTCTCAGTGAACATGCATAAATTTTCTTTGCGCACCAAAGAGTTTAAATTTTTACTCCATTTGTCAGTCAAAGAATACTGATAATTACTTTAATGAACCAACTTGCAAATAACAAAAGTGTGAAAGAAAAAAAGTCTCATTTGAAAATTATTAATTTGTATGTGAAAAACAATGTTTTAAGAGGAACTATGGCTGCTGGCTAAGGAGCCATAACTTTCTCAGCAAAATAACAACCATGAAAGAGGTAAGGGAAGGATATTGAGGTGTTGGCTGAATGCTTCTGAGATTTTGTTCTGACAATTCTTTGCATGTATATTTAACTGTATTTGTCTCTGTATGGAGTTGAGTGTGTCCACATATCAGCTGCACTGAGGAATAAATGTGCTTGCCTGCATCTTTGATTATTTTCTATCAGAAAGGGTATGCCAAAACAAAGATCTTCTTTCAGGCAGCTTGGTCAGATACATGTTTTTGTTTGTCCTCACAGTGATGGACATAAAGCGTGAACAACATGATCCTTGCCTCAGTTATGCCACTGTAAATCAGGATGAGCTTTGCTGAAATCAGTGGAGTTAGCCCACTGTTTAAAGCAGAATGAGGTATTTGAGAACTGTGTCAGTGCTTCCTTCTGTTTGGCACTTACGGCTTGCTGTGGACCAAACCAACAAAAGAAAAAGGATCATGTGGGCGTCTAAATAGTTGCCTCTGAATTTCAGCTGTAGAAAGTTGTAATCCTCTGTAGTTACTGCTCTAGTAAGATCTTCAGACACCAAGTGCCTTTGCTTGCACAGTGACAGAACAAGGTACAGCACGTCTCCTCACCTCCCATCCACGCCTGCTGAAGATGTGGTTGCCCTGATATTGTGCAGTCTGTTAGTCCTATAGGTTCAGCTGGTGCAGATCAACAGTTCTGTGCCTGCATACAAATTCCTGATTTGCCAGTGACTGTTATTTTAAGCATTTCCTCCAAGGCAAATGCAAAGGGGGCTTTAGTATGTAATCTGTGTTTAAGCCTGTCTCTCCCTTTAAGTCTTGAGATCAGTTATTTATGGGAAGCAGACATCTAGGCAATCTTTGCCTTTTCTTCTGTGCATTGAAGGCAGTGAAGGTTGCAATATTAATTGCTGCATCAGCCACTTTAAGATTTAATGTTTTTCCCCATTCTATAGGCAATGTATCTCCTGCATGATTTCCCACATAGTCTTCACTTTCACAGTCATCTGAATGATAAGCAACAATAATGTCTCTGGAAGTGATCCATAAATCATATTCAAATCCACGCATCCAAATGATCCTATTTTTAATCTCTAAACTACTGTAGTGTGTGCTTGCTAGTATGGTTCAGTTGGAAGCATTATGTTCCCCACCTACATATTTCCTTCAAATCTGGGCTACTTCATCCAAAAATAAATAAATAAACTCAACCTGCAGCATGAATAATAACACACTGGTAAACCATGGGCAATGAAGAGCTCCCCAAATAAAGCAGAGTACTTATATGCAATAGAAATAATACAGTGTTTTAACAGAATCTGTAGGGGGAAGATGAATGATCTTGGGTTTAGGTCACTGCATTAGAGTGAAGAGAATGTGAATTGTCTGTTTCTTTGCTGCAGAGTGTCTGAAGAACCTTTGACATGTTATCCACAGCTAAAACATGCCTATGATTATATACCTGAGGTATAAAATGTAATAATTAAGGAACCCAGATTACCAGTGTGAACATGCCACCTCCACCTCTCCACTTCATTCCCTATTTAAAGCTGAGAATGGTAGACAAATCCAAAAATTCTAAACAAAGTTAACTGTAGATGGTATTTAGATACAACCTAGGGTTTAGCAGCATGTAGGAACCATACAAGACTACCTCAGCAAGAGATGGTCTATCCAGTCTGACATCTTGCTACTAATTTCACTAATAACACTATTGTAAGAAGTTCCAAGATTTAGGAAGTTCTGAAGTAGGTAGATAAGGACCTCTTTCTAAGGAAAGTGTTTCTCAGCATCCTCAGACTAATTTTCAGATGGGGAGGGAGGTGATTTTGAGTTGTGTAATTTTTTTAGGCTACTGTGATCTGCCTCTTGCCACTGAGGTCAATGACAGTGGCTGGTGACTTCAGAAAAAGGAGTGGTGGGCCTTTTCTCAGCAAGGAATTGGAATCTTGCTGATGAAGAAATTGACATTATAATTTCTCATTGAAGCCTGACTGGGCTGGAGGTCAAGTAACATTGTTCTTCTGCAGGGGTACAATTTGGGGTCTCCTTCATCAATCCACAGGTCTGCTTCACTGCTTTCATAGAAACAAGCCCTGTTCAACAAAGGTGTGAGTTCAGTGTGATGTCTGGTGTCTGAGTGATGTCTGGAAACTCCTGCAGACAAGAACTTGTAGTTTGGCTGTCATTCAGAGTCTCCATCAAGTAGTTTCCATCTTACCAGCTTGAAAATGAGTTGCTGTGATCTGGTTTCATTCAATGTAGACTAGATTATAGGTCCATTAACTAATGAATTTCTGGGGAAGTGAAAGTCCCCAGCCCTGGTAAACAGGAGGAAAGAAAATGGTGCATTTGTGTAAACTGTGCAAAATTGCTCCATCTCAGACTGCGGACATCGCAGAACTGAGTTTTGGATGCATGTAGCCATAAAAAAGGAAAGGCTTTTAACCAGGGAAAACTGAGACTTCTGCAAAAGCTGTGTCCTTTTTAGGCAGCCCTGCCAATTCAGGGTTTGAAGGGGAAAGGGGAGCAACATTAACATCGTGCTTCCCCACAGCACAGCTCCCTGAATAGCACAGCCAGTGGCTCTTGCCAAGTCCTCACTTTGTTGCTGTTTCTCTGCATGAATTTCTGTCTCTTACCCACAGGGCTATGTGGTAGGGGAGAAAGGACAATGTTCCTTATCCACATCCATTTGCTGGCTGCTCATACAGGATATGTCAGTAGACACATTTGACCTGATCTTGTTTTGTATCAAACGGTATAAATAGTTCCAGGACACTGTGTGCTTTTTTCCTGGTACATCATTTGTTGTTGTGGTCTTTATAGAGGTATTCCTGGGACAAATGGCTTTGCTTCATTGTAGCTACAGCTGAAACTTCCTTTCCTTCCTTAGCTCCCCTCAGCCAGTCCATTGGCATCTCCTGAAGATGAAATCAGAAGTGGTGCAAAGCTTCACCCAGCTGATGGCTGGCATCCCTGTATAGGAATGGTTCTGCCCCTCATGGAAGTTTTTTGGGATCCCTTGCCCCCCTCCCCTGATTCTCCTCCCATGCATCTCTAAATCTGCAAGCTCTGACTTGTGCCTGGTCATTTCCTTGCAGTTGGGTACCAAAGGAGAACGGAGAAAAGATCTGACTTCTTCAGCCCACACGTGGGCAAGGATAATTAGTGTCTCCATCCCTTGCCTATGTGTTGGGTGTTGCCTGCAGCTCTAGGGGAGGATGGGAGATGGGTAGCTCTGATTCTGCCGTTCTACTTATGCCCATCATGTGGCTAGAAGTAGCAGGTGCAGATCCTCTCTTCTGCCAGGGCACCTCATTATGCAGATATCCCCTGAGGCACACAGCCTCCATAGTCCTACCCAGGTTGGAGCGCTGCCTAATAACCTTGATCCTGACCTGAATGCTAATGGGCCTGTGACTTCAAAATGTTCTGTGCCCATTGCATATGTTTCTCTTGAGGTGATTACTGTGGTTACTGGAGAGAGGGGTTTTTTCTCCCAGTAGCTGAAAGGAGCTGTGAGAGTATTTTTAGGTGTAAATGGGATTCTTGGAACGTCTGACTTGGGGTGTTTTCAACCAAGTCATAGTTCTGGATGGCAAGGAAATGTATAATATCTGAAAGAAGGTTGGTATTAGGCTGTATGCCAGGTTCTGTACACAGTCTCAGCACCAGTGCTGGACTTTCAGGCAAGCATGTGAGGCAGTTCTGAGCCTCCATGTTCAGTATGTACCTCAACCAAATATGCAGGCTGAACTGAGAAATTTAGTAAAATCTGTGTAAGAGTTTAAACTTTGCATCCATGCTAGTGGGGTAATGTGGGCTATTCTCTTCAAGAAAGTTCTGATTTTCAACTCAGTGTTGACAGCATCAATTGTTTAATTGTTCTGTTGAAAGCAAATCAATATGGAGGTTTTTTAAGGTAAGAAGCTCTCTTAGTAATGTAAGTAGTTGGTTACCATTAAGGGTTAAAAAGAGGAAGTGCTCCTTGATCAGGTAATACATACATAGCTTGACTATATCTAAATTATTTATTGCACCTTTTGGTATGGGTTACATCTAACATTAGTTGAGGTGGAGATTCTTAGTTGAATTCACATCAGACTTGGACCCTTCTCTAGCTTTCTTTTTTTTACCAAATTCAGCCTTTGTGGAATTGCAGTCGGTTAGTAATCAAATTTTGATGCAAATAAGGCTTCATTTAGTAGAAAGTGTAAGCAAGTGAGGACCCAAACCTGATGAAATTTGGTGTATGTCTACACATCAGGAATAGCTGTCTGAGTGAGAATAAAATGTTTTGGTTGAGCATACTGTAGCGAAAATGACAATTGGGTTCAGATGGGGACTCAGACCTCCCTCGTATAAAGCTTTATACAGTCCTAGAACATCTCAGCATTGGTAAGTGAATTTTCTGTGCATGTGCAAATGGAAGTGTTGCAACGTTTCTCATCCTATGTGGATGCAGAAAAAAATTCTCTTTTGGCTGTTTGGTTTTGACTCAGCATTAGCAGTTCCCCTTTTCATCAGACAACACTGGAAAGACATGTGAGAATCCCCATGGAAATGACAGGTGTCCTACACAGATCTTCTGTCCTGAAAATGAATCTGCTATAGTTTCCTTCCGCAATGTTTATGGGTTACATTTTCTTTCAGCCTTGCTCCTTTAGGGTAAATAAAAGCAACAGTAACTATTGCAGACAGACACATTCACCTGTAAATTATATTTTTTTTTTTTTCAGGTTAAAAGTATGTAATTTCCCAAGGAACGGCCTGGGACTCATCCTGCTGTGAAACCATTGCTCAATTTCTCTCAGCAGTAGTAAGGTGCCTACAAATCTTAAACTGCTGAATAGCCCCTGTGAAAGTCAGAACACCAGTATTGTGGATGACAGCTGATGCTGGGATATTGGCACATGGCTGAGAGTGCTGTAACAGCATGAGATTTTGCTCCAGGGTTCCCGGTGCTTGCGTAGTTCATATATGTCAGGCTCCCAGTTAATCATAGCTCACCGTACAGTGAATGCATCCTATTGACTTGACCAGTACCAAGCAGTCAATTTGAAAGAGATCACAGTGTCTGTCTTTTGCCGTCTTCCCCACCCAGAAATAACAAATTAAATGCCAATGGTTTGGACCCAACTTCTACTATAAGTGTTAGGCAAGAAAGCAGTAAAGAAGGTGAATGAGAAGACTATTTGTTTTAGAGATGAGGACCTGTTTAACAACAAACAAAAATATGTTTTCATCAGCAAAAAAGAGTGAAGCACTGGAAAGATGGTCAGGATAACTTATAAGAATGTACAGTGAAAATAAATGCAGTATAATAAATTCAAAGGCTGACTCGTATTCAGAGTTGAAGGTTTGAAAAGCAAACACTGTTTTCTGTGGAAGATTTATAAGCAGGACACACTGCCAGTCAAATTCAGAATAGTTGGAAGGAGAAAGATATTGTTGAATCAAAGGGAGAGGCTCGAGGTCTCTGTTAGTTGTCCAGGAAAAAGTAAAGGAGAGAAAAAGGAAGAAACTGGTTAAACAGTTCATTTGGTCCTAGTGGCTTTTTTTTTTTTTTTTCTTTTTTTTTT
>VXAK01020049.1:0-11514 GCA_013399435.1 Arenaria interpres | reverse complement strand
TTTTTTTAATTTTTTTTTTAGTTGCTTATTTTTTGTCAGTTAGGTTGATGGCTGGACTAGATGATCTTTAAGGTCCCTTCCAACCTAGACGATTCTATGATTCTATGACATTTCATGAAATGCTGGGAGATACTCCACAAAGGTTGGATGTGTGTATCTGGCAGCAATCTAGACTCAGAAGTTGATGAGATCCACCTGTGAAAGCAACCTATACAAAATACAAGTGTCCTTGGACAGGAAGGACAGAAAGATCCACTGAGACTGCAAGTGTGAGAAGGAAGCAGAAGTTTAAGCATGTAATTGAGGTCCCATGAAGACATGAATCAAAAAAGATTCACATCTGATCAGAGAAGCAGGTAAATATACCCCAAACACCCAATACTTTCAATAATTATGGTATGGAAAAAGATAATTAATGAAAGGAAGGTCTGAGCTTGAGCTTCAACTTCAGACATTGTGTAAGCAGTGAGAGTCATTATATCTCTTGTGGTTCTCTAACCAAGTATTAACATTTGGAATGCGGCTGAGATCTGACAAAGTTCTTACAGAAGAAGAGATCAAGCAAAGAATTTTGATGAGGGCATTAAAATCCAAGTAGATACAAGCAATATCAAACATCAGTTGGAAAAACGTATCATTTGAAGTAGGAGTACACAGAGAATTTAAATCTTAAACTAGTGACTGCAGAGTGATCTGAGAGCTATGCTACCTAGGCTGTCTCGTTTACTCAAGCTGCATTTTAACATCTGGTATCAGCAGCACTCAAGAGACCACAAGGAAACTCGTTATCGGACATCAAGAACAATTTCAACATAGACCAGATTGGGGCATTTATCTAATTATAACTGGCTGAAGTTTTTATACAAATGAGTTACCTGACTGAGCAATTCATAACAAGTAGTGAGTGTGTAACTAGCAAATATTTGCTCCTACTCTACTTGTGCAGCAGAGAAACTTCTGGAACTACCACCTTTGCTTATGTTTGCACAAACCTTTTCTTTCACAGAGTAATTCTTGACACTGAAGATAAGAATTTTTAATGCAGCTTTTTAATGAGAGTCCAAGCCAAGAGAGTTGTCCGAAATTAGTTTCAGAATACCAAGCACTTTGAAAACGCACAACTAAGATAAGGGATACAGTTACAGCCGAAACAGTTTCAGTGGCATTACCCTGGATTTGTAATGCTAAACATACTGTTATACTGAGAAAGCGTTGTAGAAGCCAAATTTCTGGACTTACCTTTTGGGTATTAGCTGATGTAAAGGCTCTTCCTCCTTGAAAATCAAAAGCAATTTCTTCCAACCAAGCAGGAACTTCCTGCTGGGCCTAAATAATTAGAGAAGTGAATTTAGAGACATTGACTGCTTTACCAATTCATACTAAGAGTTCCACAACTGTACCAAAGAAATAAGAGTTGCTCAGTACATTAAAAAGTGAAATCCTTAAGAACAGAAAACATTAAGCACTAAAATTCGAAACTTACATCTGAAAGCACTTTAACTAGAGGTTGTGCAAGATGGCCATCTGAACTGTTATCAAAGAAGCAGACTGCTTTGCCTGGATTTCCACAACGACCAGTTCGTCCAATTCGGTGCACATACTCTTCGATGGTGGAAGGAAGATCAAAATTAATAACATGTTGTACATTTTCTATATCCAGACCTCTTGCTGCCACTGAAGTTGCCACGATAACTGGACATTTTCCAGAACGAAAATCCCGAAGAGCTACCTCTCTCTCTCTCTGTTCTCTATCTCTACAAAGAAAGCAATGGTTAGAATGTATGTCTTGGAAAATGTGCAGTATTATTAAAGATACAAGCTAAAATTCATTCACAATTCATGGACACAATTAATAACCTACACACAATAACCTACACACTACCAGTTTAGGTTCTGAATTTTTAACTGAGCAGCAGCGAGACACAGCAACTATTTTAACCTAAGTCTCTAGAGAAATTAATATTTTTTCTCAAAAAGACCTAGAGACAGTCGTGTCAAACTGACTGCCTCCCCAAGAAGATCCACTTGTTTAACTGATTGTTTCCTTCTGCCATAGTTAGAAGCGCTTTTCCAGCTGCTTTGTAGGAGGGAGCCATAACAGCAAAGACGAAGTCTACCTAGACTCCTGCACAGGCCACTTTTCAGATATACCAGAAAGTGCAGCCAGCCAACAGTACAGAACTTGCCATGTTTATCACCGCAAGAAGAAAACTACATTTGCTCTGAGGTTTTGCATTTTTAAAGAATATTTACAGATTAACCAGTATTGAAATACAGAGATCAGAGTTCGATTCTTGTTCTTTGTTGTCCAAATGAGAGAACAAATTAAAAAACAGTACTCTTTTGAATCTAACATGGGACATTTAGTGAAGTCTGGTAAGACCACTATTCCGGAGAAGAGCAACTCTCATAACTAACTTCAAATAAAAAAACCTCAAGTGAATCACAGATCAGTGACATTCATGAAAGTTTAGCAGCTTCCATGGAACCAATTATTCTAAGTATACCTTAACTCACGGTGTAATAATTCTACAGAAATGTGTAAAGAACCTCCTCCCACACAAGACAGGCTGTGGTATAGCAATTCACACTAGTCAAGAACAGAAGGCCAAATCGTCTCAAAATGACCCTTCAGACACCTGTAAAACTGACAGGGCACAGGATACACAGAAACACCTTGTATCTGTGTTTAAAATCATTTTAACCCATCTACAACCTTGATATTCTAATGCCTGTCAGAACACCGCCCAAAACATTGTTTTATCAGCAGGAATTCAAGTCCCTTCCTCATATTTCAAGATGAAAAAAATTGCAAAATTACATTTTTTAATGTGCTTCAGTTCACTGGGAATCTTCAGATTCAGTTTGTTGTCCTACATTTTGACATATAAACAAACACCACAGAACTACATTTGAGCTCATTATTTCAGAGACAGAGTACCTTTTTAGATGGGTTTAGACCTGAAATTAGTAACTGCTTTACCTTGGTTTTTTGTTCACCAGTATTTGTTCAGGTGTGCAACACTGATGAGTAGACCACAAACAAAAGTCAGAAGCATCTTCTCTTTAGATCAATCTCCATACAAATGCTATGCCCTTTAACATCTCCAGGAGGCAGCAATGATAGCACTAGAAATCTGGATGGTACATGACTCCGCTTATCTTGCCTCCTTGAGGAAGCCTTTGAGGAAGCCAAGAATGGAAGGTCCACAACTGCCATTTGAATTTATATCATCGCACCAGTATAGGTCTGGGTTTGGTTACATAAATGATTACAAAAATGAGCTCATTCAACTGAATTGGTTATAAACTTTTTTTTGCAGGAGGCATAATATTGTCCAGTTCATATACACCATCTGAAGTGTGGTCAACCAGAAAGACATATACTCAGCAAATACTGTAAGAACTGGCCTTCAGAAATGCTACCTTAACATCTGGGTAGAGCTGCCAAGGATCACAGGGCTAACTGACACAAATATGGCCAAACATGAAATCTCACAAAAAGCTTCTCATAAGATACAGTATTAAGTGATATTCACATGATTTTAACTTAAAAATCCTTACCCATGGATGCTAGTGGTTGGTATTTTTTCTTGACAAAGAAAGGCTGCAATGTAGTCTGCTTTTTTCTTTGTGTCCACAAACACCATGGTTCGTTCATTATCTATGTTAAAAAAGAGTTCAGATTCACTGCAGTTGGAAACCTAATGCATTTTCACTAATCACAGTTGCAGTTACTTATATGAACAACTAACACCAGAACAGGTTTTGAATAAAGTCTTTAACAGACAAGAAATTACAATCATACATGTTGAACTAGTTAAATTCAATCCATAAATTTCTAGATCAACACAGAAACCTACGGGAAGACAAGTGCATTGCATTTTTCTCCTCAATAAAAGGAGGAAACTTGTTTTCTGTGACAAGTACGCACTCTTTTTCTACAGCATGTGGCTAAAAGCGGCATGCAATTCTGAGCACAGAAGAGCAAGGTACACAGACCATTTTTTAATTCTGAACTGCCTTCTGGTTTTCAACATTAAACTGTAAGACACATTCAAAGAAAAAAGGGAAAAATCTATCCATTAACACAATACAGGCCCGAACATTCACATAAGAATTTTAATACACCTATAATTTGGAGGTAACACCCCCAGATGCAGAAGTATTGTAATTGACCACATAAAGAATCTAACCACCTGGGAAGCTTGTCTTGCTACTACTCAGAGACAGGACCTTAACAAATACCCATAACACAAGTACACCTAAAAACCCAGAACTCCGAGGTCTGCTTCAAGCTTCAATCAATAGTGTTGTAAAGCATGTAACACACATAAGCAAGGGCATAAGTTTAAAAACAAACAATTCTGTCTTCCCTGGAAAACAATTAGCAATAAGAAAAGTTACCGATGCTTTGTAGAATTTCTATCAGTTTATCCCTCTTGGAATATTGAGGAACCTGAAGAACAGTTTGCTGAACATCACTACAAGCTCCACCCACGTGTCCAACAACAACAAATAAATAATCAGTTTTCAAAAATTCACCAGCCAGCCTTGAAAAGAAACAAAATTAAGCAACACAAAGTCTATTATGTAGTTTGGTTTTGCCTTGATCAAGATCAAGTAACTTCATATAGGTTTAAACAATGCTCACAACAAGTACTTGTATCATTCCTCACAAGGCAGAGTATATAAACAGTCATATGTGCAATTTTTAATAAGTTAAATGAGTCTGCTTTGCTTTCTAGAAAGCTGTACAAAAAAAGAAGGTGCACAAACTGATGGGATCCCTGCACCTTTTCATACAATACAAACACTGCATTTTTCTAGCCATCTCAGAAAGTTCTACCTACATGTGTGTAATTGCCACTGAAAAGGTGTTTTTCATAGCAAATAAACAAGTTAGAGATTTAAATGTGTTTGGTCTTAAGATCTGACTGGTTTAAGATCTCACAGAGAGATGTAGTTCTAAATTGAAAGCAAAGGGCAAGTTCAAACTCTCTGAAAAAATGTCCTGGTGTGAAAGACAGCACTACCAGTGTTCCTTGTGTGACAGCAAGATCACCAGTTTTGAACTTGCACAGATGTGACAAGAGAGGAAAAAGAAACAAACAGGGGAAGCATGCGGACCTCTGCAAAAGAGGAATTTAAAAGCTTTCAGAAAAACTTCCTAAGTTGGTTTTGAGTCCTTACCAATATTAAGCAGTTAACCTATGCAAGTTACTAGTCTTGCTACCTAAAAAAAGGGAAGTCTTCAGCAAGGAATATTAACATCATACCTTCTCAGTATCTTCTAGCAAGATCAGCTTTCAAATGTAGGGAGAGCTCTTAAGAACTCCTCAGAAATTTAGTTCTATACAAGTACATCTTCATATATATTTCCATTTTTACTTTACTCACCTCTGAACTTCTTCAGGAAATGTGGCACTAAACATTAGTGTCTGACGTTTGTCTTTTGGTGGCATGCTCGGGTGAGAAATCAGCTTCTTCATATCTAACCCAAAACCCATATCAAGCATGCGGTCCGCTTCATCTAACACCAAATATTTCACGTTATGCAAACCAATCTGCAAGTATTTAAGTTAAAGAAAAAACATATTGGTTCACAGTATGTACTTACAGAATGTCTTAATTGCCAAAATTCAACTTTTACTTTCTAGCAGAAATTATTCACAAATAAAAGCCTATGTGGATTATGATCTATTTGCATCTCAATCTCTATTTAACTTTTAAATTTGCACTAACTCTAATAATATGCATACACTGAAGTCCTTCAGAACTTGGTTCAGCAATGTAAACCAAGATACAGCCTATTAAGCAAGTATTATTCAGCACAGCTACTTTGCAATTTTGTCTTGAGTTTTAGATAGGTTCTCCCATAATCCTCACACATTCTCAAAAAACTCCTTGTTCAGAAATAACTGATGTCAGGAAGCACTATTAAGGACATTACAAGTTCAGTGCTGCTGACCAAGACTGTGATTTTTGACTAGAAGCCTAACAACCACAGAAAAACAATCTCCAGTTTATTACCAAGAAGTGTTTGTCCAAACTTCATTTGTCAGTGCAACATCACTGTGCCACCATTACACAGTAATTCAGATTTATATGTATAATGGATGGAAAAATAAAAATGCAAATATAGTATCACACCTGAAGTTTTATGTATTTTGAATAATATCAGTATTAAAACATTCAAAGAACAAATATTACCATAGTTCCAGACAGATAAAAGCTATTGTAGCAAAACAAACAGGACATCAAGTGAGAATCTGCTGTGGAATTTTCCACAAGAACCACCAGGTGTTCCATGTATTTGAACTATAAAATTTAATTGCCAAGAGCACTGCAGCCAGCTTGATTTAGACTATTTTCCATTGGGCCCTGAAAGGAATTGAAGAGATCTGGACTCACGCTACCCCTTCAAAAATCCTCATGGTATTTAGATATTCCAAGAAAAGCTCATTTGTATTTTATGTAAAGTGCCTATATGAAGGTAGCATACTGATTGGTTTTCATGGCTCTCTTTGTTTTTATTAAATCTAAAGAATAAAAAACAGTACATAGAAAGCTAAGAGTGTTTAGAGAGTTCAGATTAAATTTTAATATCTTACCTTCTCTCTTCCAATGATGTCTAGAAGCCTTCCTGGAGTGGCACATAGTATATTACAGCCTTGCATTACCTGACGAATTGAATGGCCTGTTTGTGTACCTCCATAGATGACAACAGGCCTTATACAAGTTCTATTATAAAGAGAAAAAAAAGGATTAATTACATAAGCATGCAAACAGTATTGTTTCACGAAAATATGTAAAAAAAAAATCATCAGATCTACCACAAAGCAGCTTAGAGTGGTTCAATTACTTCACTATACAGCGTATCTCATAGCCAAAAGCAGGACCCAAGACTAGAAACTCACTGACCATAAGCTCAAAGTTCCCATTCATATCACATCATGGAGGCTTTACAGGGGCTTGCTTGGAAAGAACAATTTGTTGCACCTGCGTTCTTCCCTCTCCCTTCAACCAAGAGTAACTGGCAGTAAGAGCCAAAATGTTATTAGACATTGTCCACTTTTAGACAGCATACTTAGAAAAAACAGAACCATCATTACATGTGTGCAATGAGTATTTTCATACTTTAATTCAAACTGTCTATTCTTCAATATAGTAATGCAGGTTCATATGCAACATCGGTGAATCATATAAACCTGGGAACATTTTCCAGGTTTAACTGGAACTTTTCAGACAGCTTTAGTCAAGACTAGAAGCAAGTTGGACTCATTTCAACATTTATTAACTATCAATTAATATATGTATTTATGAACTAAATTTGCCCTATTTATGAACTAAATCAAAGACCTTAAGAATATAATGGATCTGAATCAAGCAATATGCATGCAGTTCTTTAGAAACAGATTCACACCCGAATATTGTTTAACTGCCCCCAAAAGCAGATTATCTTGCTTTTACTGCAGGACAGCTGTAGCAGAAACTTTCTAAATTCAAAAGCTATTTTATAGTGAAATAATCTGTATCTAGTCTAAAATAGCCTAATTAATAGAATTAGCTACATTTACAGATTAAGAGGCTATTCTTAGAAAATGCTTAGTAAGTAGATATGCAAACATGATGGTACTTCCCAAAAGCAGAGACAGCCTCCAAGCGTAAGTTTGCTTGCATAAACAAAGGGAAGTCAAATTTAGCCCATGAGATTTCATTTTTCATAAAATGATTTGGGTTGGAAGGACCTTAAAGATCATCAAGTTCCAATCCCCCTGCCATGGGCAGGGACACCTCCCATTAGTCCACGTTGCTCAAAGCCCCATCCAGCCTGGCCTTGAACACTTCCAGGGATGGGGCAGCCACAGCTTTCCTGGGCAACCTGTTCCAGTGTCTCACCACCCCCACAGTAAAGAATTTCTTCCTAATATCTAATCTACATCTACCCTCTTCCAATTTAAACCATTAATCCTCCTCCTGTCACTACACTCCCTGATCAAGANCCCTGATCAAGAGTCACTCCCCAGCTCTCCTGCAGACCCCCTTTAAGTACTGGAAGACTGCTATAACATCTCTCCAGAGTCTTCTCTTCTGCAGGCTGAACAACCCTAGCTCTCTCAGCCTGTCAGAGGAGAGGTGCTCCAGCCCTCTGATCATCTTCATGGCCCTCTGCTGGACCCATTCCAACAGGTCTATGTTCCTCTTATATTGTGGGCCCCAGAGCTGGGCACAGTACTCCAGGTGGGATCTCATCAGAGCGGGACAGAGGTGCAGTCACCTCCCTCAACCTGCTGGCCACGCTTCTTTTGATGCTGCCCAGGATGCAGTTGGCTTTCTGGGCTTTGAGTCCACACTGCCAGCTCACGTTGAGTTTCTCATCAACCAACATCCCTGAAGTCCTTCTCCTCAGAGCTGTTCTCAAGCCACTCTCTGTCCAGCCTGTATTTGTACTTGCGATTGCCCCAACCTACAGGCAGAACCTTGCACTTCACCTTGTTTAACTTCATGATGTTTGTACTGGCCCACCTCTCAAGCCTGTCCTGCTCCCTCTGGATGACATTCCTCCCCTCCAGTACATCCCACACCACATAGCTTGGTATTGGCAGCAAAATTGCTGAGAGTGCACTTAATCCCACTGTTATGTCACTGACAAAGATGTTAAAGATGACGTGATGCAAGTTTAGTACTTATCTCCTCTTAAAGCTGGAGTAAGCCTCTTCCCTCCCCATCTCCCCAGTACCGGGAAGAATAGCTGCATTCAAGTGGTACAAAAAAGGTTTTGAAACTATTCATAAAACAAAAAAAAGCACTGCTGATTCAGACAAAGTAATCACCAATACCAGGCAACAGTGCAAAAGCTTACCCATACACAAATTTCCTTGCTTCTAGGAAGATTTGATTTATCAGTTCTCTAGTTGGGGCAACAATAATACATTCTGGTTCTTGCTGCTCTTTAAAGCTACTGGCAGTTATACCATCTCTCATCATGTGGGCCACAATTGGTAGAAGAAAAGCTGCCTAAAAATAAAAACGAAAGTATTTATACTATGTAGTCTTAAAGTTTTCATCAGTCACAATAATGCTGCATATCAATCTTAAAGCCAGAATCATACAGCACACTATCAACTTCAAGGAAATTAGACTGCAGAAGGATTGACCTGAACGCACTACAGAACATTTAAGCTTCTTTCTCTTTAAGAAGAATGAAAGTATCTCTCTGCATTTTAAGAGTTGAGTAACACAGAAACACAGTCATGCACTAGCTAACTCCCGGGTTCTTCAGCAAGTTCCACACATCATGCTGACATACATTGATAGTTACATACCCCAGGATCAAAGCCTCTCCTTAACATTTACTTACAAGCTTCTCATCACCATCAGCAGATTTGTAAGGTAACCATGTATCACCATTCTCCATACTACTACAATAGCAGATCGGTTTGCAACACTGCTGCACCAGCACCCTTACATCGATGTAAGACTAGTTACCCCCAAAACAGAATTTGTACAGCAGTCCCAAAAGCCTTCAGAATCTTTATAACATAAGCTTTGGACATTTTCTCCTCTGCAAACAGAAGAGCTTTTTCAAAACAAGTAACTACTAAGCTATGCCACAAAGCAGCGAGAATTCCACACTATACTGAACAGCAAAAAGCTATAGTTAATATCCTTACACAGAGCTGTCAGTGGTTAGAACTGGTTACATTAGGCAGTTTAACAAGTTGAGACAACTGTCCATTTGGCAGAGAACAACAGTTCTCAAAACTGTTCTATACTGAATCACCTAAAACTAAATCCAGTGCACAGACCAAAAAAACAGAAAAACACACAAACCAACACCAAAAAATACTACCAACACAAAACCCCACACAACCCAGAAAGAAAACCCAATTCTGAACTGTTTTTTCTCATCAGCAGTTTCTATGACTGCCTATACTTCTGAATCCATAGCTTTGAAGACTGGCCTGCTGTATCAAGATACCAGCTGACAGAAGCTAAAGAGAAATTCAGCCCAAAAATACAACAACCCATTCATCATTCCTGTCTGTGGTTAATACAATTGCCATTGCAGTCAAACCATCAGAAAATAAGCTGTGAAGCATCTGGTGCATGGAAGACTTGCACATCCACCTAAAAATTCATGGTCACACACTTCCAGTAATATGAATACTACACAAAATGCTTACAGTTTTTCCCGATCCTGTCTGGGCACATGCCATTAAATCCCGTCCTGCCAGTATAATAGGAATGCTGTACTTCTGTACTGGAGTAAGTTTACAGTATCCAGCTTTAGCAATGTTCATGTTTAAAGTCTGACAAAGGTTAGCTTGTTCAAAAGACTGTAAGAAAAAGGTATTATTAACAGTACATAACCACAGAAGTTGAAGTTTAAAAACTGAGAATCTTATCATAGGACAAAGAGATGCAAACACTAAAAAGTATTAACTTTTGAGGGGGGGGGGTCTCACCAGTCATCTAGATCACCAAGGTTCCCACAGGGAGAAGTCCCAAAGGTTTCTTCAACCTGCTCAGGCCATTCAAGTAAAGTTTTTTACAGGACAGGAAAGGCCTTCAGCTGGTGCTATTAGCTTTGAGAGAAAACTGCTCAGAAGCTACACATGTGGATTCAAGCAGGTAAACTCACATCATGGCATTCCATGAAAACAAACTAAAATTCTTCAGTTTAACTTCATGTAGGCAATACACACTCAGTCTGTGTTAAAACTAATAAAGGAGCTAAAGCAACATCCCTGTCCAGGACCAAAAAGCATCATATCTGACAAAATCCATTTAACTTCAGTAAGAAAACCTTCCAGCAGGTGGATGGGGACGAAAACCTCTGCATCTTCTGTTTCAACACAAGTGCTACTAACCCTTCCACCCTTCTTCATAATTCTCCCTAAAAATAGCTTCTTTTTAAAAAAAAAAACAACCAAACACTAGCCACCTGATAAGCAGTAGAAGCAAAGTTGTGTATTACTTTTAAACAATAAACAGCAGCCACAGGAAACAACTAGGAATGTCTTCTTAACACCTCTGTCTAAATGCAAACTATTCCAACAGGTGTTCAGTTACATTGTTTATGATGCCCCAGTAACAGACTAGTCTTCCCAGAAACTGCTGCCAAAGACCTCTTTCTTGCAGAGAACTACCATTTTATATCTGAAATTTAAGGACTGTGCTTCCTGTCCATCCAGTATTACTTTCTCCAGGAAATTTCTGTACTTCGTCAATGTCATTTTGAATTCAAATTTATATATTTCAAATGGGCAGCATCTCCACAAAATTCAAAGTATTTGTTAATATTTTCATTAGAAATAAATAATTATACATCCCATAAACCCTAAGATTAATGAGTTCACTAACCAGTAATGGTGCTGGAGGGTCAAGTCCTGACACTTCAACGATGTTTTCATCATACTTGTCAAAATGAATTCCTGTCTGATAACGTGCAAAGATGGCTTGCTCATCATCAGGTGGAGGAGGGGGCACATAAGTCACCTTTGGACC
>VXAK01020048.1:73592-130724 GCA_013399435.1 Arenaria interpres | reverse complement strand
CCTCATCATCTTTGTAGCCCACAAGACATCCTCGAAAGCAGCATCTGTGGGCCTGCAGGAGAGATGGGGAGAGACTCTGGATCAGGGAGGGGAGCCCTAGGAGGAGGGGGAACGGTTTGACACTGAAAGAGGGGAGATGGAGCTGAGATGTGGGGAAGAACTTGTTTGGTGTGAGGGTGGTGAGAGCCTGGCCCAGGTTGCCCAGAGAAGCTGTGGCTGCCTCATCCCTGGAGGGGTTCAAGGCCAGGTTGGAGGGGGCTTGGAGCAACCTGGTGTGGTGGGAGGTGTCCCTGCCCAGGGTAGGGGGTGGCAGTGGATGATCTCTAAGGTCCCTTCCAACCCAAACCATGTTACGATTCTATGACTGGAAGCAAAATCCTTCTTACATATTTGTAAGTGACAAATATATAAGACAGTGTATATGTATATATACAAGTAAGTGACAAATATACACTGACAGCGTATGGAAGACAGCCCTGCCTGCACATGAGAGGCAACTAGGTGCTTTCCATGTCAGCAGTGTTGGCTCTCTGTTTTGCTGTTGGGCTTTGTAATGTGGTTCCTAGATTAGACCATTGGCTTGGGGAAACTGACCCACAGTTGAAACCGCAGCTCTGTGTTTCATCTCCTCTCAGTTCCGAGAGTACAGGTTGTTTTGGTGGAGGAACTTCCATGAGTTGCTTGAAGTAAGAACAGATCCCCGTTTTGTATCTGTGACTTTTCGGGATGATTCATCCGCGTGGATCTGTGTGCCCTGCCCTCCTTTCCCACTCTTCAGGAGATGCATTTAGGCATGTGCCATCTTGTGTTGCGGATGGCAGTCGTTCTGGCAGTGACTGTATTTCATGTAGCACGCTGTTCCAGGAAGTGCATCTGCTCTGTCTTGGGGACAGTAGGAGCAGTTCTCTGGCTCTGACTTCCACAGTGCAGTCTGAAACGATATTCTGGGTCTGAAGGTGTTAGCGTGGTGATGTTACTGCACGTATAGTGGTATTCTATACATGAAAAGGTCCCTTCCAATGTTTATACCGTATAAGACTGATTTTTCCTAGGACAGACCCTCCTCCTCTCAGCAGGCTCTGAGCGAGCAGGGTACTTAGCACACCCATCTTGCTGCAGTAACCCCGGCGTTTGAGCAACTTGCTAAATAAGTAAAAGAACTAGAGGGATTAAAAAAATCATGGCTGATTTGTGTCGTGTGGTTTTGTTGCAGGCACAGGCTTATCTCGGGGTGTTCTACATGAGGGGGCTGCAACCTAAGGAGAAGAGAGGGCTGAAGTACCTGCTGCTGGCAGCGAAGAACGGCGTAAGTACTGCCTTTGTAAGCCACGATTGTTCTCAGTTTGTTCAGGTTATTCTTGTTGCGGGTTACAGGTGGCAGATTTCAGGGCTTCTTGGAGAGGGGAGTGAGTGTCAGGATTTTATCGCTCTGACTGAAAGGACAGAGTGGAGTCTTGGCGTATCTTGGAGAGGAAGCAGGCCCTGGGGCACACACCCCACAAAATATCAACGTAGAAACAGCCCTGCTGGGTTGGAGTAGTTCTTCTAGCACCGGTGCTTATGTTCATTGAGTGTGATTTTACAGGTTTACATTACGGAGCATCTACACCCTCTTCAGTCAAACTCTTTCACGACTGTATCATTTTGAGAACTTTGTTGTGTCTTATTTTGAATCAATTCTTCAAAATTGGCCCACTCTTTCTTGCCTCCTATAGAAAGGATGAGAAGTTATTTCTGTTGCTTTGCAGGGGACCTTCAACGTACTTAAACACTGGAATCTCAGCCTTCCCCTGTTGTGTGAGTCCATTGTTACACATCGTGCTCTCTAGATCACCAACAATTTTTGTTGCTTGCTGTTGAACTTTCTCCAGGTGACCCAGGCTTATTTCTTTGAAGGGCAGTGCCACAACCTCGCCGTAGAACTGCTCGCAAACCCTCGCCAGCACTTAGAGCAGCACAAGTGTGCCATCCCATGTCTTGCAGCCAGGTTTCTGCATCCCACAGCTCTGTTTCTTTACAGCGCCGTGACATTGTTCTCTCGTTTTCAGCTTGTGCCACGTTGTAATAGCTAGGTTTTTTTCTGAAGAACTTGTTCATTTTAACTTGAGTCCCCACAGCTTTTGTGTAAAGGGAAATAATGAATAGCTATTCCCTCTTCTTCTGGCTAATAGTTCTGATTCTGTCGCCCTTTAGTGTGTCCTCTCTGAGTCATTTCTTTTGCAGGCTGCAGAGCGCTACTCTAGTTTGTCTCTCCGTGTAGTTAAACTGTTCCATTTTGCTTGTCAGTCTTCTCTCTCTTTTTTTGAATTCTTCTTTCACCATTTTAAGGTCACAGATTCACAGAATGATATGGGGTTGGAAGGGACCTCTGGAGATCATCCAGTCCAACCCCCTCCCAAAGCAGGTCCACCCAGAGCAGGTCCCACAGGAACATGTCCAAATGGGGTTTGAATGTCTCCAGAGAAGGAGACTCCACCACCTCCCTGGGCAGCCTCTTCCAGGGCTCTGCCACCCTCACAGGAAAGATTCCTCCTCATGTTTAGATGGAACTTCCTATGTTCAAGTTTGTGCCCATTTCCTCTTGTCCTGTCACTGGGCACCACTGATAAAAGGCTGGTCTCATCCTCTTGACACCCAGCCTTATAGCATTTATAGGTGTTGATCAGATCCCCTCTNCCAGGATGCCGTTGGCCTAAAAAGATGCTTGGTCTAAAACTGGATTCAGGATGGAGGTGTGCCGGGTATCCAACATAATGAGATCCTCTGCTTTATTCTGTTTTCTCTTCCGATAATTCTTAATACTCTTTGCCCTTTTGCCTGCCTCTGAGCAATGAGTTGATGCTTTCAGGGGACTCCCACAGTGGCTCACAAATTTCTTCCTGTGGGCACAACTTTGCATTTGTCAACACGAAGTTTCCTTTGTGATTGTGTTGCCCACTCCTAGTCTTGTGAGATCTTCTCGAATTCATTTTTTACAGAAAGCTTGATCGCTCCGAATGACATTGCATCACTTGCAAACTTTGCCACTTCAGTTTTCATGCACTTTGAAGAATGCAGACCCTGTCAGATCGGTGGCGGGACTGGACTGCCTATCCACAGCAGCTCAGTTAAATACTGTGACACAGTATTTAGCTCCAGATCTGCTAAAGATCTCTCATAAGCTGCATCACTGACTCCTTTCTTCCAGCCTGATGTCAGATGCGTATGCTGCACAATATAACAATGAATTATCTCATTAAATAGATGATTGTCATTTACTGAACGCCTGTAAGCCCTTAACAACGGAAAATCTAGCAGGTAGCTGCAGGTCCCAGGGGTACTCCCCAGCAGATCAGTGTTTTGCATGTTTTAGCCATGACCGTTCTCAGAACCTGATCATCTTTCCCCATCTCTGCTTCCCGCTGGATCATCCTTGGTGGCACATCCTTGTGCTGAGGCTCCCAGGGAGGTAACCCCACATGTTCTCCTGGGAGAAGGGCTCCATGAGTTTCTTCTTTTCCCATTACCCTGGAGTATGAATCTGTGTTTAGTTGCTTAAAAGAATATTGAGTATGGGTGAAGCAAGGATGGCACCATTTAGCTATGACTCCAAAAAAGGGAAAACAGGCACAAAAAGTCATGGGTTCAGTGTTTCTCTCTCAGGTTGTCTCCGGAAACTCAGACAAGTGTTCTTCCAGGTACAACAACGCTTCAGAGAGCTGTGTTTTACTTCGGTTGCCACTTTTTATCCTCCCTCATTTTATACGTGCAGCCATGGAATATAAAAGCCATATTAAAGAGTGTTGCTGGAGAGCTGAGCCTCACCTTCAGATCTCAGAATCCATTGCAGTCACCTATGCTGTGCTAATTTGGGGATCTCTTCTCCTCATGGTCTTGTCTTAGAGGTGTTCACCATACAAGAGATGGCTAGTGGAATGCTTCGTACTTACTTAACCCTGTCCCTTGTCACATCTGAAGTGCCAATCCTGCAACATGTTTATCTCATCTCTAAAGAAGTTTATTGCTGTCATAAACTGAGACTTGCAACATTTTGCAAAGCACCCACTCACTGAGTTCTTCGCTTTCCTCTACCAGCTACATCCCAGACAGCAACGCTTGCAATATGTTCCTTTCACGTGGCTTTATTAAAACTTGCTACTTACTTCCTTTTTTTCTTTTTTCTCTTTTCTTTTTTTTTTTTTTTTTTTGCAAAGCCTTGTTTAGATTATGTCTCTGGCAGTCATACTCTTCAAGTTATGTCGCTGGCCTTTTTGCTGGCAAGGGTCTGGGTGACCACTAGCCCCTGCTGACTTTTTGATGCTTTCAGGACCATCATCTTCTTGCTCACTGTGACACCCTTTGCCTTCTCTTGGATCTCAAAGATAAAGTGCACGGCCGACACGTAAACGTGTCACGGGTTTGGATTTGGCTTCACAGACCCATCTGCAGCGACATCCTCTACTTTCTGGTTCATTCCCAGCAGTTACTTAGGTCTGAGTAGTTTGGGTGCTTTTTCTCTAGCACTTATTTGATTGACTTCATTTCTGCTGCTTGAGATCTCTTCTGGAATACAGTTAGGTAGGGCCGGGCAAGATAGGGGTGCGCCGTTGTGCTGAAGGCCTGATGCTGCCAAGGGGAACCTTCAGACCTTTGGAAGCAAGTGCCTCTCTGGCATTTGTTATATTTTCACAAGAGTTGTGTGTAGTAGGGCGTGTTTAGGGTTTGGGTGTGATCAGGATGTGGGTGCAGTCACTGCTGCCCAAGTCCTCTTAGCTCTGACTCCTGAGACAGTCAGGATGCTCCGCGGAGACAGTTCCTTTGTTCCCGTGACACAGAGCTGGATGTCAAAGGGAAATCAGTGAATTTAATTGGAAAACGATAAGAAAGAACAAAGTCAGAGAGAGCTGGTAAGAAATTCTGCTTCACTATGTGCTTGGAGAAAGGAATCAATTACTGAAGATACAGTCTGAGTGATAGAGGAGGAAACTTCAAAGAAGGTGACCGAAGATAGAGCAGTAAACTTTAGGAAGGTGTTAAAAGACTCTCTGTCCTCCTTTCATGTGCTGTCGTCACTTCTCCCTGGTGTGGGGCTGATTGCTGTGCTTTCTCCTGTGGCTAGGATGCCCAAAGCAGGTACCACGTGGGCGTTTGCTATGAGAAGGGCCTTGGAGTGCAGCAGAACCTGGCAGAAGCGATGAAACACTACCGACAGGCAGCTGCTGCGGGGAACGGGAAGGCCCGGGAGAGACTGCGAGTGTTGGAAGAGGAGGGGGAAGGTACCGCGGCAGCGGGGGAGGAGGGTGTGTGGGGCTGTGTCGTGGAGTGACCCCGGAACAGCCGGGCCCATATGGCCAGGGGAAATGTAGCACGGGGCCACGGCAAAAAGGACTCCTTTTTACTGAGGGGAAGGGAGCGCTTTTACTCTTCAATTCTTTCCGCTTCTTACCAGCTATTTCCAGCCAAGCTCAAGTAGGACAAGAGCAGTGACCATCCCCCTGTACTGGGCACTGGGGAGACCCCACCTCGAGGGCTGTGTCCAGCTTTGGGCTCCTCGCTCCAGGAAAGACATTGAGGGGCTGGAGCGTGTCCAGAGAAGGGCAACGGAGCTGGTGAGGGGTCTGGAGCACAAGTCTTGTGAGGAGCAGCTGAGGGAGCTGGGGGTGTTCAGCTGGAGAAAAGGAGGCTGAGGGGGAGACCTTCTCGCTCTCTCCAACTCCCTGAAAGGAAGGTGTAGCCAAGGGGGGACAGGCTCTTCTCCCAGGGAACAGGCAATGGGACAAAAGGAAACGGCCTCAAGTTGCTCCTGGAAGGTTTAGGATGGATATTGGGAAAAAAATTCTTCACGGAAAGGGTTATCAAGCCTTGGAAGAGGCTGCCCAGGGCAGCGGTGGAGTCACCATCCCTGGAGGTATTTAACAACCAGGCAGACGTGGTGCTGAGGGACATGGGTCAGTGGTGGGTTTGTCAGTGTTGGGTTGATGGTTGGACTCGATGATCTGAAAGGTCCCTTCCAACCCAGACAATTCTATGGTTCTATGAAGTGGAGAAGCTGTTGCCATAGTACGATGTCACTAATATAATGTTTTAATGTACTTCCAGATGTGCAAACAAAGCATCCCTTCCCTTCTGCAATAAGAGCCTCTTCCTCTAGCCCCTGTTTCTGGGCTATTGAGCGTGTGTCTGCGGGTCTCCGTGCTGCCCAGCCAGGACAATCTGCCTTCACCCAGCCAAGGCAACCTGCCCTCACCCTGCCCCACTCTTGGAGCGCCGACGGACTCCACATGATGATGCTCGGCAGCGCTGGATGGAGCCATGCCCTGGGAAACAGGGCAAAGCCGCTGGAGCTGCAGTGCTTGGAGCCTTTTTAGAGCAGTCGGTAAGTGAAACATGCAGGCAGAAGGGAAGCAGCCCTCCTTAGTCTGTGCGAAGCTGGAGACAGGCTGGCAATGAGTGGAAAGAGAAAGCTTTCTGTTAATGGAACAGCAGCCATTTTTAAATACTGGGGTTTCGAGAATAAACCATGTGATATCTCCTATGCTACCACGTCGTCTGGCCTTCTGCCTTCCAATACGAGGATGTTTCTTAAATCATAGAATGGTTCAGGATGGAAGGAACATTAAAGATCATCCAGTTCCACTCCCCTGCCCTGGACAGGGACACCTCCTACCACACCATGTTGCTCCAAGCCCCATCCAACCTGGCCTTGAACCCCTCCAGGGATGGGGCAGCCACAGCTTCTCTGGGCAACCTGGGCCAGGCTCTCACCACCCTCACAGCAAAGAAGTTCTTCCCTGATATCTAATCTTAATCTCCCCTCTTTCAGTTTAAAACCGTTCCCCTTACTCCTGTCTCTCCCTTCCCTGATCCAGAGTCCCTCCCCATCTTTCCTGGAGCCCCTTGAGGGACTGGAAGGGGCTCTAAGGTCTCCCCGGAGCCTTCTCTTCTCCAGGCTGAACCCCCCCAACTCTCTCAGCCCCCCCCTCCCAGCAGAGGGGCTCCAGCCCTCCCAGCATCTCCGTGGCCTCCTCTGGGCTGTGTCCTTCCTGTGCTAAGGACTCCAGAGCTGGACACAGTTCTCCAGGTGGGGTCTCCCCTGAGCGGAGCAGAGGGGCAGATTTTCCCCCCTCGCCCTGCTGGCCACGCTGCTGGGGATGCAGCCCAGGGTGCAGGGGGCTTTCTGGGCTGCCGCCTCATGTTGAGCTTCTCATCCACCAACACCCCCAAGTCCTTCTCCTCAGGGCTGCTCTCCATCCATTCTCCGCCCAGCCTGTTTGTGCTTGGGATCGCTGTGATTCAAGAGCAGGACCTTGCACTGGGCCGGGTTGAACTTCATGAGGTTCACACGGACACCTCTCAAGCCTGTAGTGCTCCTCCATTTCTGCATAGAGCTGCATGTAGACTCCCACCGTGCCACAGTGCTATGACTTGGGGTTGTAATTCCAGTAGCCCTTGCACATCTTGCCCATGGTCTCCCGGTGAGGTTTACAAGCCACCATACGGTGATGTTGGCAGCTGACTCTGTGATGGGCCTGGCCTGCACCCTCTGAGGCAACTTGGTCTCACTTCAAGGCTAGTGGTTCCCACAGGGGCTCTGTCACCAGCACAATCTTACCATTCTGGCATTTTAATCTGCTTTCAAACCTGTGCAAGCAAGAGAGTGAATTCTGATGATTTCTGTGGGATATGGCTTACGGATCCACCTGTACTGGTGAGGCTAACAGCCGTCCTCAGCCATCCTGCACTGCTGTCTGTGTCCTTTGTCCCCAGGTATTACTCCTTCAGCTCTGGCAGTGAGCTGCTCCCGTGGGTACACCCCTGTGAGTCGCAGTGAGCAAGGTTTGCTTCAAAATTTATATTGAACATCTTTGCTAAGCACGCGAGCTCGTTTTCACATCCATGAAGCGGATAAGGGATGCTCCCAGCGGGCAGCCACCGCTCTCTGGCAGCTGGTACCATCATCTCTTCCACCGGGGCAGCTGAATCCGGAAAAAGACATTTGTCCACACCAGTTTATACTGGTTCAAGGGCATCTGTACAAACTCTCCAGCTTCCTGTAGCCACGGTGCTCGTGTGCTTTGTGTAGGTCAGGCTCTGAAAAACACAGGCAATGGCCCCATCCTGAACTTGCTGCCGTCTCCACTCGGCAAGGGAGGGGCACAGCCAGAGCTCAACACCTCTGATTGTTCTTCTAGTCTGGTCTCTCTTTCTGCCGGGACCAGACTTTCTTAGACCATTTCCTTTATCAAGCAGGATACAATTAGCAGGAAATTCCTGGGGTGGATTTCCTATTCTGTGATAATCCACAGCGGGCTTACGCGTCGGTCAGGACAGGACGGGGGGTAAGGGTTGGGGGAGAATCAGGAAATTCAACCGAGAGAGGAATTTGTCTCTTCTTTAGTCTTTAAATACCTTATAATGTATTTTTGTGTAAAGGTTGTCCTTTGACAGGCACATCAAAGTAACTTTCCCGAGGAAGATGTGGGGTTGTGCTGCGTGTTTGTCCCTCTGTGTGTGTTCCCGAGGCGCAGAGGAATCCCGGAGGGCTGCCTCTCCTCACGGGCACAGATATGCCTCCCTCGTGGTTCGCACAGCTGCATCTCAGTTAGAGTTTGGCTCAGTCTCATTGTTTTGGTGCAAGAGCCGGTTTTGTTTGTGAAACAAAACAGCAGGACATCTCTATGAGCAGCAGGGCAGTATAAGCAGGCTGGGGCAAACCCATCAATGGAGTTTATTGCCAGCAAAGGGGACATCTAAAGCACTTCAGAAACTGCAGATAACAACAGCGGATATTTAGAATATTAAAGCGTCTTCCTGGGGAAATCTTACTCTGTTGCTCTTGCCGCTCAGTCCCAAGAGCAACAGGAAAGGATAACTTTATAATTTACTCTGCTTTAAATTATCCGTATGATTGTCTGCTGCTGTGGTTTGTGTGTGTACGGCCTAGAAGCAGGGCCCTGGCACCTCTAGGTGCACAGGAAAGGAATGCAGGTGGGACACCCTCGAGACGCTCTGCTGGGCCGTGCTGCCTGTCTCTTTTCAACTCAACAGTAAAGGTGAAAGTCAAAAATACCCCCCAAAGACACCTGAAGCGACAGCAAATTGGCTTTGGAGAAAGCTGTGTTGTGAACTGCGCTCTGTGGAGGAGGCAGTGTGGTATTTTTAAGGTAAAGATGGAGAAGGGGTGAAAACGGTGTGTATGAAGCGCTGCTGGCCTTGCGCTGTGACGGAGGGGAGGCTGGTAGTTGCTTCTCAGCCACCTTTTGTAGTCACTCGGCAAGCAACTCGGTGATGGCTAACCCTCGCCCCGTAGCGCGACTCTCGCCTCTCCAGCCGCTTTGCCACCGTGCCCCAGGTTGGTTCTGGTGGTTCGTATCATAGTTGGACGGCGCAAACGCTGGTACAGGAGAGAGTCCTGTGTGTACAGTCAATCCAGAAGCGCTTACCTGCCATCCACACCCCGCTGCGTAGGCTACAGCCACTCCAGATGGCCACACCACCGTTGTCTTCCCATTCTCTGCGAGTACAAATCCCCGTCGTTAACACCACCCGTCTGCTTCTTCCTCTGTTACTAATATCTGTACCTTAGTTTTCCTACACATTCTATTACCCTAAAACTGTCTTACGGCTCATATACATACAGATCAAAGTGAAAACCCGTGATGTGGTTGAAGTTTGTGACTGAATATTTCAAAACATTTTCAAAACCTGAAAATGTTTTCATGCTTCCCTTTTCCCAGGTTACCTTTGGCGGACTCCAGCCATCTGTTGTCCGCTTCTGGGCAAGGACCACGCTCCAAACTCCAATGGCCTCCAAAGAGAGCATGGAGAAGGAAATCGTGGGCACCTCGTGCAGCCAGAGCAGAAGTGCTGATTTTGGGGTGTTTTACAAAATGCCACGTTCACGGGGGTAGAACCCCAAAAGCTGAAAGGATCGGTGGGATTGGGGGTTGGACCAGCTGATTTCCAGAGGTCCCTTCCAACCCCATATTGTATCATTCTGGGAGATAACAGGCAGACCTCCCTTTTCGAGTTACCATTTCAAGCTCTCTGCAGATACATCTTTATGCCAGCTATAGTGCACCTTGTTCCAGAGGTGGTAGCGTTAGAAAAAAAAAAAAACAATTTTATTTAAATAAGAACTGAGATCCTGGAGCCCAACTCTGCAGCGTGTTGCAAAGTCCATGACTGCAGTAATTTATCACCCCGTGGTGCACGGTCCATACTCATGTGGATGTAGTTGACTGTGTTGTGCTTGTGGTTAATTTAACAACCCCCCACTCCCCCCAGTCGGCCTGTCCTGGGAGGAGAGGACCCCCCTGGTCTTGTGAGGGCGATAGTACGGTGAAAGATGAGGGTGGAAGAGGAGGAAAGCTGGGGAGGCCAGAACAGGCAGGTAGAAGGGAACTAAACAGGTGAAATCAGTCACGGAGAAATTCGATGGGGTGAAGGAAAGGAAGAAAAATGCCTGTGGTGATCAGTCCAGATGTGGATGATAGAGTGACCCTGTTAAAGCACACGTGTGCACCCCAAATGGAGGAGAAACCTCTGCCTGACCCTTCTCTCCTTCTCACAGCTGCCAGGCTGCCTACGGAACAGGAGCACCATCTTCCAGCCCCAGGCTTTTCCCACGCGCCGACAGCTGCCGCAGAAGCCCCGAGCCTGTTTCGTTGTGGACTTGGACCTTCTGGGACAAAATCATTTCAAAGAGGGTGCTCATTTCTGAGAGGAAAGTGCTGGCCAGTCTCGTCCCAGCGGCGTTTGAGTCAGACCCAGCACCTTTGCCGAAGGTTTCAAAGGTCCTTGGTGTCTCCTGCCTCGCGGCTTCCTCATCCTGAGGTGATTGTGGGGAGTCAGGGGAGAAGACATTGTCCTTATAGCTGCTGGTGAGGGGCAAGGAGAGCCGAGCCACCCACGTTGGGTCAACAGACGTCAGCCTCTTGAGGGCCAGCTCTGGAGGGAGCGAAAACAAGAACTGTTGGTGAGACATGGAGTAGACGAGACCACGGGGGAGAAGAGAAAAAGAAAAAAAAGCAAGAGAGAAAGGGAAAAAATAAATTGAGAAATGAGGAAACTACAGTCAGTCCTCTCAGAGTTGATTTCGGGAAAACAGGTCTAGAGAGAAGCTGCCAGCAGCAGTGTTCAAACCAGCAGCTTGAAAAAACCAAACAAACTCGAACCTGTTTAAAACTATTGGGGTTTTTGTGTTGGGTTTTGTTTTTTTTCTCTTTTTAACATAATAACCCTTACGATCACTTTGCTTTCTCGTTTGTTGCAGCCTCGAGTGGCACTTCACTAAATCGTTAGCAGAGCCAAAGAAAGTGGGGGTTTAGGACTGACTGAAGGGGAGAAGACAACGGAAAGCTTTCAAGGGGAAGTATCGGGCAGAAAGCAGGTCACTGGTGGACTTCCCTTAAAGGGTCACTCTCGGGTGAGAATTTGCAGGCATATTGAGCCCGAAAAGAAATGGGTTATTACAAAAGCAATAACAACAGAAAGCAGAATTAAATTCTGGATTATAAAACGCACAGCTGGATGGTTGAAGACTAGTAACAAAAAAATTGAGCTATAAAGTAGTTGTTCATCAATTGGAAACAGATGAGGAGCAGTGGGAGCCTGGTGTGGGTGGCGGCTGCGGGCTCGTTAATGCGCCAATAATGTGATTCTGCCCCAAAACGCGCAAATGAAATCAAACGATGTGTTGGTCAAGGTGTTCCCTGTTGGCACGAAGATGTATCCGTGGTATTGTTACTCGGTCTGGAGAGACCCGATTAGGGGTATTACATCCAAATCTGATTATCCATCTGTAGGAAAGAGGCTCTGGAACGACAGAAGTGCAGAGGAAGCGACTGAGATGAAAAGAGGAGCGAGTCCAGGCTGAGACCACGGACACCCCGAGAGGCAGGGGGTGCGTAGCCTAAGGAAGCAAACCCTCGCTGGGGATCTGACTGCAACCTGTCGTTATTTTGATGAGATAAGCACCGACAAAGGAAATCTTTGTGCTTAAAATAGCGTTGGCAAAAGAAAAAGTGATTATAACTGGCCATGAATAGACACACACTGGAAATTAAAGGAAGGCCCCCGTAGCAGGGTGAGCCTGGAATAGCTTCCTCGTCAGACGGCAGGAAAGGAAATGGGGGGGTTCTTTGTTTTTTTTAAGGTAGAGCTTTGCGGTTGGTAAACAAGACTCCGTGATGCGGTGCACGGAGCCGCTGCCGTCCGGCCCCGCGTGGCTTCACTTCCACGGCGTCACCGAGAGCCACCGGGAGCAGCAAAACAGCAAAGACCACGGTAGTCCCAACCAGATGGCAAGAGCTGGTGGTGGTATAATAATTGTGTGGCTCTGACTTACAAAGTGACCTCTCAAAGAGGCTCCCCGTGCACCTGCATTTACACGGAAGATAATCTGCATTACTAATTCTGCATTCCTCCAGAAGATAATCAATACCCTGCCACAGCCTGCGACACGTGGTCCTCACCCGGTGGCTAGTCCCTCACTGAGACAAGTCTCCTTCCTCAGCCAGTTAATTAATCGGTCCTTTTTCTCTGAAAAACAACTCTGTTCTGGGGTGGGATGTTGCGGGGGGGGCTGGGATTTAAATGTGGTCTAGTGGGAGGTGTCCCTGCCCATGGCAGGGGGGTTGCAACTCCGTGATCTTTAAGGTCCCTTCCAACCCAAACCGTTCGATGGTTCTACGATGGCAGAGAAGGGCAGGTACATCCCTTGGATTTTGTTTCAGCTGAAGCCCCCCAATTCTTTTGTGTTGCTTGACTTCCAGGATTTCTTTCTGCAGTCTCAGTATTTTCTTTCAGTCGCAGTGACTGTTCCTTAAGAGCTCTCCCAAGCGCGCTGAAGCCCCACGTTTTTGCCCTAGAACATCCCCGGTTCTCTCCTCCTCGGTCAGCGAGAAGCATTCCCTGAATATTTTGCCGCTTCGGCTCTGGAGCGAGGCACCGCAGCGAGGAGAGCTGAGAAGCTGCAGAGGCTGATGGTCCTGTGACCATGAAACCTTGTAATTAGGTATGTTTAATTTGAGCAATAACTCCTTGCTGCCTTACTTTCGTGGGGTTTGGGGTTGGGATTTGGGGTTGTTTTGGTTTTTTTTTTTTTTAAATAATGAATAAAGTTTTATATTTCGTCTGCTGCTGCGAACGCTGTGTTGCGCTGGAGGGGGATAGGCGTTAGCAGTCGGTGCTGAGAGCGGCCCGTGGCTCGATGCCTGCGGCGTAAACGGCCCCGACTGTGGCTGGGATGGATTATCCTGCTGTTCCCCCCCCCGCTGCGAAGAGCACAAAGGCCCAGCCGAGCCTCAGCCAGCTGTTACCACACTCCAGAGCCCGAGCAGAGCTTCCTTCCTCCCTCCCTCTCTCCGGATGCAAGTCCCCTTCTCTGTTTGTGTTTGGGAGAGGAGGAGGAAGGAGCCCGGCAGCTCCGTCATCTGGGCTCCGTTGCCTTTTCGGGAAGGTCTGGGCTCATGGTTAAGGTTGTTTTTCACCGCCGAGACCGGGCAGCCTCTTTTATCCCGGCCAGCACTTGGGCCTGGGCAGGAAGCCGCTCCGCCATGGCCTCAGCGTGCGCCGCTGGTGTTTGCTGTGAAATTCCAGCAATTTGGTAAAAGGGCTTGAGGTTTCTTTTCTGTCGAACCCAAGAAGCACACAGGAGGTGGCACTTCGTGGATGTGCCTGGCCGTAACACAGATCCTGTAGGATGCTGCCTGTCTGGATCTGGACACATCTGCTGAGCAGCTCCACCAGTCCCTTTACTGGGACCAGTGCACGTCACGGGATGGAGCTGGGCAGCCTCTTTGCTCCCTGGCTCTTGGCTGCAGGACCTTTAATTCTGAGGAAGCTCACAGCTCTCCATTCACCCAGCCTTTCCTTCGTTTGCTCTTTACCAGAATAAAAGGGCAGGAAGGCGAAGGGGGAGAAGCAGCGTGGTTCTCCGTCAAAGCAAGAGCAGAGAAAACGCCCAGCTCTGGAATTAAAACCACCGCAGCAGCAAAGCTCAGCCCGTTCCTCTCGCCGCGGAGGAGCGCGGAGGCTCCACAATGAAATCTCTGCCACAGGACGTGAGTCAGCCCAACTCTTTCAAATTGAAATGCCAGTAGAAGAGATTTTTTAGAACAAATCAATAAAAGGAACATGTAGAAAATGTCAGGCCCAGATGGTATTCACCCTGGAGTGCTAGAGGAACTCAGATATGAAATTGCTTGGTTTATTAACTGCTGTTCGTTAACTACTGCTTCAAATGAATGCGGTACCAGAGGAAGGGAAGGTAGGAATTGTGACATGGGTTTTTAAGCGCATGAAGGTGAATCCTTCACCAGTGCAGGCAGATTCACAGAGACCATTACAAACTCGGCAGAGAGCCGAGTACCCGCCATTCGGACAAGAACTGACATTTACAAGGTGGGGAATTGCATTTTGCAAATTTGTTGGCGTCTTTGGAAGAGGTGGGTGAAGAGTCCTGGTTGACAGAGGACAACCCAGCTTGGAGAAGAGCACTGGCCAGGCTGGCCGGGGACATGAGCTGTCCCCGAATTAATGGCCAGCTTCTGTTAGGGACTAAAACATGTTAAAAGCTGGGAAGTGAGGGTAGGAATAAATAATCTGCCCCACAGAGGGAGGTCATTAGTGGAGTCCCAGCAACAAATGACATGGAAAAGTGGATGGTGTTGGTGTTGGCTCCACTAAAACACCCAACAACATAAAAGCAGAGGGAGGTTGTTGAAGGACCTAGTGTTTTGCTGTGAGTAAAAAGTGGCTGGTGGATTTCGATGTCACCAACTGTTGGATAATTGTCACATCATGTATTGATGACTCTCCCACCACGGAGAGGAGGGATTTGGGAGTCACCATGGACAGTTTGGTGACAGAGCTCAGCATGGAGCTTGGGCAGGACAAGAATGAAGAGCAGACCAGAAGACCTCCTTATGCCACCAGTGTAGATGTGTCCTGAACACTGTGCACAATTCTGGTCACCACATCTCAATTAAGATTAAAAACTAAAATTAGTAACAAGACGGTCACAGGAGATGAGACTGGACTAGTTCAGCCTGGTAGGAAGTAGGAGCCTGATGGGGCTCAAAGAGTATGTAACATCTTGAAGGGCCTTGACAAGGACAACTCTTCACCTTTCTCCCTCTACATGGACCAGGAGACCATGAAACAAGGGACTCAGGTGATCATGGGACACAGTTCATGTAGCGCATAGTTAAACTGGGCTCCACCCCTACCTAACAACAGAGGTCAACCTTCCACATCAGCTCAACAACAGAAGATACATCATGGGAGGAATGATCTACTAAGAGTGATCAAAGACATGGAAAAACCCCACCATGGAGTTCATCGAGTCCCTTTGCTGTAAACTGTCTGGTGGTACCAACAGCACAGGATGGTCCATACATGCTGTCCCAAGCATCTGCCACTGTCAGGGCCATCCAAGGAGACGAGATGTCCCCTGGCTTGCTGCAGGCCAGACAGTTTTATCTTTCTGAATGGGTTTAGTGTGTTCTCTGAGTAGATCCCAATGCTGAACCCCCCCACCAGCCCCAGTGTGCTCCCAGTTAGCGAGGCCACCTCACCTGCCTGCGGCTCCAGGAGGGTCTCCAGCTCCTCTCCCACCAGCTGCTGCATGGAGAGCTCAAAGCCGCTCTCGGAATCGCGGTCCTCCGCCTCGCTCTCCCCGTGCCCGCTGTCCTTCGTGCTCAGGCAGTCGGTGTCCAGCCCCGCAGCCCTGCCAGGGGGACAGAACTCGGGTCACGCTTCGACTCTCGGCACAACCCTGCCCCAGCGATTACTTTGAAGGTGGTTGTCTCTTTCCCAGAGGTGGGATGTGGGCATCCTCTCAGTTTTTATCGTCCTTCTGCAAGGGAGATCCTGAGCAAACAGGGAGCTGCTGGCTCTTCCCCTATGAATTCAGAGGAGCTGCCCTCGTGCAGGACCAGGTGAGAAGGCCAGCCCTGACCCAGCAGCCCCAGAGCGACTCTCCCACCCTTTCAGCAGACGGTGATGAGAAAGGTGGAGAAAGCTGTGTCTGCCCATGGCCTGGTCAGATGGGGACAGGGGGGAACATGCTGAAGCAGTGATGAAGCCCTGGCATCCTCAGGAGTGTTCACCCAGAGACCCTACATGGAGTATTGTGTCCAGCGCAGGAGTCCTCAGCACAGGAGGGACATGGAGCTGTTGGAGCAGGACCAGAGGAGGCCACGGAGATGCTGGGAGGGCTGGAGCCCCTCTGCTGGGAGGGGGGGCTGAGAGAGTTGGGGGGGTTCAGCCTGGAGAAGAGAAGGCTCCGGGGAGACCTTAGAGCCCCTTCCAGTCCCTCAAGGGGCTCCAGGAGAGATGGGGAGGGACTCTGGATCAGGGAGGGGAGAGACAGGACTAAGGGGAATGGTTTTAAACTGAAAGAGGGGAGATGGATCTGAGATGTGGGGAAGAACTTGTTTGGTGTGAGGGTGGTGAGAGCCTGGCCCAGGTTGCCCAGAGAAGCTGTGGCTGCCCCATCCCTGGAGGGGTTCAAGGCCAGGTTGGAGGGGGCTTGGAGCAACGTGGTGTGGTGGGAGGTGTCCCTGCCCAGGGCAGGGGGTGGCACTGGGTGGGCTTTAAGGTTGCTTCTAACCTGAACCATTCTGTCATCCTCGGCCAGGGAGAGTGTCTGACACGACAGCACAGGACACAAAAGCCCTTGTGGCTTTAAGGTCCCTTCCAACCCAAACCATTCCGTGATTCCATTATTCCATGAACCTCAGGTCAGCAAAACCAGGGACGAGGTTTTGCCTTGTGTTTTTCTTCTGCCCTGGTGTCTCCTGCCCTTGGAGGCTCGTGGGGCTGAAGCAGAGGCAGCAGAGGGGCACGTGGCGTGGGGAAGGGAAGGGCTGGGAGCCAGCCTTACCTGCTGCCGTTCTTGGCCGTGTACTTGTTTCCCCTGTGGTTGGTTTTGGGCTGGAACTGGCCCTGGTGCAGCAGGGAGAGCAGCTGGGAGATTTGCTGTAAGGCAGGAAAAGCCTGTTGAGCCCCACCGGTGGCCACTCAAGCTGCTTCCTGCCAGGACGTCCCCTCCGAACCCACCCCCCGGCCTTTTTATAGTGTTTCCTCCTCCTGCAGATGGTTCAGCATCTTCCAGGCTGGGGGGAAAAACAAGCGGCCGGGCAGCCCACCTGGCCCCAGCGCTTCCCCCGCGCCGTCTCTGCCCACCCTCCCCTGGGGAAGCCAGCGTGGGGTTGTCCCCTCCTCCTCGTGACTGCCATCCTCCACCCCCAGCTCCCAGGGTGTCCTGCTGGGCGTGGGGAGACCCTCTCCCGTGGTGGGGTGGCCGTTTGTCCTACCCAGCCCCTACTGCTGGGGCACCTCTGCCCAGGGCTGGGAGGAGAGACCAAGCAAAGACCATCAGGTTGCACCTTCCCACCACCCCATGGGGTGCAAGGAAGGATCTGGGGGTGGGGGGTCCACACCTCCAGCAAGAGCATCTCCTACCTGCACCGGAGGTGACTCCATCGCGAACTCCCCGGTGGGACTTTGCTCCGCCAGTGCCACCAGCGAGAGCCGGACCAGGCTCCTGAGGATCTGCTGGTGGGGCTGGGGCTGCCCAGGTGCCCCAGCACCCACGGGCTGGTTGGGTGTCAACGGGGGCTCTCCCAAGGGCCCCTGTGGTGGCTTCACCAAGCTCTTGGAGTGTGGTGGTGCATCCGGGGGGCCGGCGGCCTCTTTCGCCGGATTTTTTGGTCTGTGGGGCTGGCAGGGCCGGCGCTGCAGGATGGGCAGGGTGAAGGTCCCCTGCTGCTCATCCGAGTCCTTTTGGGTCCTCTGATTTCTCAGGGTCCTGTAGAGCGTGGGGGTGAGGTGGAGGGGAGGCTGCGGGGAGCCCCCCGGCGCGGGGGCGGCTGTGCCGGGCAGATCCTCCTGGCAGGGCCGGGGGGGCTCGGGCTCCCGGGGCCGGCCCCGGAGCAGCGGGACGAGGTGGATGTCCGTCTTCTGGATCTGCCTGTGGGGCTTCTTGAGCTGCTGCTGCCTGCGGGCGTCCTCCGCCTCCCGGCAGTTGTAGGCCATGCCGTCCTTCTTCTCCTTCTTACGCAGAGACAGGGTCAGAGCCAAAAGGAGAAGGCACCCGCCCAGGAGAGCGGCCAGGCAGATAACGACCACCACGGAGGGGCTCAGCCACCCGTGATCCTGGGCCGAGATTTTGGAGAACGCTCCGTGGTGCCGGAAAACTAAGCGGACTCGGGCCAGGGCGTGCAGGGGGGTGTCCCCCTCGTCGCTCACCCGCACCACCAGCTCCCGCTCGCTGCCGGCGAGGCTGCTGGCGTTGCTGGCGTTGAGGAAGACCTGCCCCAAGAGAGGGTCCAGGGTGAAGAGCCCGGCGTCATCCCCACCCACCAGATCATACCGGAGAGCCCCGTTGACACCGGAGTCCACGTCCCTGGCCACGATGGTGAAGAGGAAGGGAGCGCTGGCACACGACACGAGTGATGCGTTGGTCACCTCTGCAGTCCCTTGGGTGCTCCCGTTCCCGGGCACCACCCAGAAGCACCCCGTCTCCACGTTGACCAGGACGGAGAGCGTGGCTGCGCCTCCCACCAGCACAGGTGTGGTGATGACGGGTGCGTTGTCGTTCCGGTCCAGCACAGCCAGCCTGATGGAGACATTGGACGCCAGCTTGGGGTGACCACCATCCTCCGCCGTCACCAGGAACTCCAGGCTCCTCACCTGCTCGTAATCAAAAGCTTGGAGGGCAAAAACATCCCCAGTGGTGGGGTCGATTGAGACCAGACCCGAAGCAGAGGAGTCCGAGATGCTGTAGGTGATTTCCCCGTTGAAACCCAGGTCGGGGTCGGTGGCACGGACGGTGAGCAAGAAGACGGGTGCTTTGCTGTTCTCAGCCACAGCGGCCTCGTAGGTGGCCTTCTCGAAGGAGGGGGCGTTGTCATTGACGTCGCTGATGCAGATGGTGAGGTGCTTCAGCACCGCCAAGGAGAGGTCGCCCTGGTCCCGCACCACCAACGTCAGGTTGTACTCGGCCTGCAGCTCCCTGTCCAGCGTGGCGTTGGTCATCAGCACGAAGCTGTGGCTGTTGGTCCTCTTCAGCCTGAAGTGCTCGTACCCTTGACTGAGGGAGCAATGCACTTGCCCGTTGCTCCCCGAATCGGGGTCGCTGGCCGTCACCAGGGCCACGAAGCTGTCTTTGGGGAGGGCTTCGGAGAGGACGGGCACCCGCGCGGCCCAGGTGACGTGGACGTCAGGAGCGTTGTCATTGACATCCAGGACCTTGACCAAGATCTTGCAGTGAGCCGGGATGGGGTTGGCGCCCAGGTCCCGGGCTTGCACGTCCAGCTCGTAGGCCTGGGTCTCCTCGTAGTCCAGCGGGTGCTGCAGGATGATGCTGCCCGTGCGGGCGTCGATGCCGAAAGTGCTCAGCACCTCCGGGGGTGCGTGTTTGCTCAGGCTGTACTCAATCTCCCCGTTGGGACCCTGGTCGGGGTCGGTGGCCGTGACCGTCACAAGGAGGGTCCCGGGCAGAGCATCCTCCCAGACCTCGACCATCAAGGAGCTCTCTGCAAAGACGGGGCTGTTATCATTGGAGTCAAGGACGATGACTTTAATTAAAGCGGTACCTGATTTTGGTGGCTCCCCGTGATCAGTGGCAGTCAGCACGAGGTCGAAGGAGGAGTGCAGCTCCCGGTCCACTTCTTTCACCACGACGAGCTCCGCGTGACTGGTCCCATCGGAGCTGGAGACGACCTCCAGAGCAAAGTGCTCGCTGGGGGAGAGGGCGTAGGAGCAGCGGGCGTTGGGGCCGGCGTCGGCATCCAGGGCTCGGTCCAGCGGGATCCGCGTCCGCAGGGACGCGCTCTCCGACATCTCCAGCTCCAGCTCGGGCGTGGGGAACCGCGGCGCGTTGTCGTTGATGTCCAGCACTTGAACCTCCACGTGGATCAGGGCCAGGTGCCGGGCGGCCAGCACGTCGAACGAGACCCAGCAGGGATCGCTGTGCCGGCACAGCTGCTCCCTGTCCACCCGCCCGGCCGTGCTGAGCGCCCCGTCCCCGCTCCCCACATGCAGCGGGAACCTCCCGGGGGTCTCCATCAGCTGGAAGGCATCCGCCGCGTCACCGCTCTCGCCCCCCTCGAAGTGCTCGGCCAGCGTCCCTATCACCGTTCCCGGCGGCGCTTCCTCGAACACCCGGTACTGCACCGTGAACGTGGCCACCTCCTGGGCGTCGGCAGAGAGGAAGAGGTACCACCACAAGGCTGGGAGATGGAGAGCGGAGCGGCTCAGCAGCAGCATGCTGCTGGCCAAGCCCACCGCCCCGCTGGCCCGGCACGCTGCCCCGGGCTTGCCCGCCTGCCGCCGCATACCCAAACGGTCCTTAGGGCGATGGCAAGTCCTCAGCATCCTCTCCCATCCCCAAGTCCCATGGGCGCCAGCCACCGGTTGGAAAGGTGGAGAAATGGTGAGGGAGTCCGGCTGTTGTCCCCGGCCCCGCCATCACCGGGGGACAGCGGGGAGGGCCAGCGGGTCCCCGGGCTGAAAGGCTCAGCCCAGAGCGGAGGGGACCGTCACCACCGCAGCTCCTCCGGCCGGGAGCAGCGTCCGGCTGGCTTGGGGCCGGGAGGTGGACCAGCCGTGTTTCCTATGGAAACCCCACCTACAGGAAAAGGGAGGACCGGGCTGGTACAATGCCTGGGCGGGGTGGGGGGTCCTGGGGGTGTGGAAGGGCCCTGGGAGCATCACCGCTGCCTGCTGTCACCTGCAAAGGGTGTTTTACAGGAGGCACGGTTCCTGCAGACCGTCCCCATCCCATCTGCAAAGCCTGGGGAAGATGTCTGCCGGGACCAGCGAGGACGGACTTCTGCTCTTGCGTTATCCCAAAGACCTGCTCCCCGCGCCGTTGGACTCCTCACTCCCTCCGATTTATTTTCATTTTGCCTCGGTCCCTGCTCCTCGCTCTGCCTTTTTGCTGTCGGTTTTTGGGGGGCGATGGGCCCACCTCACCTTTCCCAACGTATGGCTCTCGCTGCTTCATTTTCACCCGGACACACCGGAGTGAGCGGATGAGTCACTGGGAGAGCTGCCACCTCAAACGCAGGGCTCGAGGGAAGAAAGGAGCCTCTGGCAGATGCAAACCGTGTCCCATCCGGCCTCTCCCCATCCTCTACGTCTGTCTGTCCTCACCAGGTCACCCCGTCTTGCCACGTGCTCTGTCCCCAACTTGGCTCTGCTTTGATGCCCCCAGGGTCACTCCCCGCCCAGCACTGATTTTTCACCACCAAATATCCTTTCTTTGCCTTATTTCAGCCTCTTGCCCCGAGTCCCTGGCTGCGAGCAGCCTGCGTGATGCCGCACAGCCCTTCCACCGCCCCCGGCCAGCCGTGCACACGCGTGTGCGTGCACAGGTAGCCCAGCCTAAACTGGGAGCCCAGTTACCCCAAGCTGGGTTGTACTTTGGGTCTCGGGGTGATTGGAGGCATTCGGGACAGTCACTGCAGAGGTTCTCCTGGCCGTTACGGGGAGCAGAGCATCCTCGTGGTGGGGTTTGAGTCCCACCAGCCACACCACCTTTGTCTGGGTCCCCACGTCTGCCAGGCAGCCTCCAGCGGCTGCCACTGGTGTCCCATGCCCACCTTGCCCCTCTCCTCCTGCTTCTCCAGCCTTGATGGGCACCCCCGTCCCCCCATCCTAGTCCCACCCCTTCCCGCTCTGATTTTCCCAGCTGAGGCTCCCCATCGCCCGCGTTCCTGCTCTCATCTCTTTTCTTTATTACGGTAAATGTTAACGCCAGGACGAACAGCAAAAGCAGAACCGTCCCAGCGCCGACCGGCCCTTTCAGGTGGGTCAGTGCCACCACTCAGGGCACCGGGGAGGAAGGGACGACGGTGCCTCTCGGCGGTGGCAGGAGCCCCCGGCGCTGCTCCTGGGCTCGGCCCCAGCTCCAGGTGACCTTTGCCAAGTCATTTCCCCGCTTTGTGCTCCGGCTTCCTCCCCAGCTGAGCGCAGGGCTCTCCCGGAGGGATGCTCTCCTGCCCCCCGAGCTGCGGATGGAGAAGCGGATGTCTCCCAGCCCGGGCCCTGCTCTCGGGTTGGGGGTGGGAAGGCTATTTCCTTCTTGGGGGCTGGAGGCGGGGGGAGTCTCATCCTGCCACCTCCCTTCTTTTTATGCCTTTCCTTCTCAGGGGTGGAGAGGAGCAGACGAACCGCACCGAAATATCGTCAGGGAACGGAAATAAATACGATGCCGGGGGTTCCCCAAAGAGCCCGGCAAGGCGGATCCTCCTCCCCGTCGCCTCCCGAGGCACCTGCAGAACAAGCCCACCCCACCGAGGGTCCCACATTTAGCCCACCACTGATGCACCAGGAGGTATATTGCCCCCGACACCAGCACCCGTGTGTGCTGGACCCTCTTTAGTGCAGCCCCCACCCCACCAGCCAGAGAGATGATGCCCCATTAGGCAGCCGCAGCCCCAAACCCCTCCTTTTTCTCCCCAAAGGCGGGGAGACAGGTGGGATTTTGAGCACCAGTTTGCTCAGCCACCACAGGGAAAGGCTGATGTGACAGTCCCGGCCCTGGGAGAAGTCACAGTCACCGGGTTGAGGGCTGTGACCTCCTCCTGAGCACTGTCCCCACCATCACCTGGCTGTCCCCAGTCCGGCTGTGCAGATACTGGTGTCAGGTCTGGACTGTCCAGGAGAAACGAAGCCGGAGGAGCCAAAGCATTATTTATTATGGTATTTCAGGAGCAAATCCCTACAGACTGGAGCTGTGGCCCCAAGCCACCAGGACACCGGCGGTTTGCAGGGGGTGGGGACGGCAGCGGGACGCCGCAAAACCGTTGCCGAGCTGCAAACCACACCGGCCACGTCTCGGCGGAGGATGCAAAGCAACCCTCGCAAAGAAAATGGAGAAGGAAGACGGGGTTGAGCCTCTCGTGCCAGAAGGACGGACAGGAAAGTAAGACCCGGTGCTAAACACAAATGGCGTCTCCTCCCCTTCCCTTTTCACACACAGGCAGGTGCTCCAGGACCTTCACAGACAACGTTGTGCCTATGAACATATAATATTCCCCACCCAGGAGGTTGGCTGCACCTAAAACCTTTCATTTAAAGCTCAGAAAGCGCACCAGTTGTATTCAATTACTGCGGTAGTGTTTCATCAGCTTCTGCACGACGCTATTAGTGCCCGAAGGAGATAAAAGTGCTATTTACCGGTGGGAAAATCAACTTCTCTGATGCTCAGCTGCTCTCCAGGCTCCAGAGCAAGGCACGGGGGACACCCCAGCCTCCCAGGGGTGCAGGGCTGCGCTCGAGGCACCACAAACCCACCGAGAGCAGCCCGACTGCGTTATCACAGAGTTTTCATGGTTGGAAGGGACCTTTGAGACCATCGAGTCCAACCATTTTTCAGGCTCTGCTGCACAGCCGGAGGTCTTCACATTTTGTTTGTCATTTTGGGTGGGTTTGGAGTTGGCTGGGAAACACACTCTGCTGCGCGTCCCAGGCAGGGTGCACAAAAATGAGAAGGGAAGAGAAAATTTATTCTCAAGTCTAATAATGAAAAGCAACATCCAAAGGAGAAGAGTTCAAAATGAGCACGACTAAAGAGGTACCAAGATTGGGCCTCCTAAAGGTGCTCGGGGCTTGCCATAACCTGGAGACCAGGTTCTGGCCTCTCCAGTTCCAGAAGGACAGGGAACTGCTGGAGAGGGGACAGCAGAGGGCTACAGAGATGATGAGGGGCCTGGAGCATCTCTCTTAGGAGGGCAGGCTGAGGGACTTGGGTCCTTTGAGTCTGGAGAAGAGAAGGCTGAGGGGGGATCTGATCAACGCCTATAAATACTTAAAGGGTGGTGTCAGGAGGATGGGGCCAGGCTTTCTTCAGTGGTGCCCAGGGACAGGACAAGAGGTAAAGGGCACAAAATTGGATATAAGAAGTTCCATCTCAACATGAGGAGGAACTTCTTTCCTGTGAGGGTGGCAGAGCCCTGGAAGAGGCTGCCCAGGGAGGTGGTGGAGTCTCCTTCTCTGGAGACATTCAAATCCGCCTGGACACGTTCCTGTGGGACCTGCTCTGGGTGGACCTGCTCTGGCAGGGGGTTGGACTAGATGATTTCCATAGGTCCCTTCCAACCCCATGTGATTCTGTGACCATTCAGGGAAGCAGGAGTCGGTCTCACCTCTACTCTGGAGCGGCTCCATGGGGTGGGAGGTGATGTCTGAGGGGCAGGACACAGAGGCCACAGACAGCAGATGCACCCCAAGGTGGGACACCCTCTTCCAGGCTCAGGTCCATACCTCAGACCACCATCCTCAGCAGGGGGATGGCTGCGAATGTCAATGGAGCAGTTAAAAGCATGTTCATTTCTCACCAGCTGGTGCCATCACACTTGGGATCACGCGTTTTCCCCCCCCTCAACCATCCCAATTTCCAGCCTTTCAAAGACAGGCTTTGCTTCTCTAGAAGTGTCACTCCTTTTTTCTCTTTTCAGCAGAAAAAAAAATACGTTTTCTTAGTCTGTGTCTTCGCATTAGATGTTTTGGGAGCTGGGTGCAGATGCACAAGGTGACCCAGGACCTGCCCCCGTCCTCAGCTGCCTGCAGGGGTTGGGGGGGCTCCTGGGGGACTTTTCTCAGGAGGAAGCAAACAATTCACCCTCTCACACCACACAGCAAGTACACAAATCTGCAAGAGACAGATGGACCACCTCTCAGGGGGCCCTGGATCTCCCTGTGCTCATCTACTCTGTAAAATCAGAAGGTGACACTGTCTGAAAGTGACCTCCACGTGCCACCTGGTCCAGCGCCCCACCCCAGTCAGGTCCCTTTTGGGCTGAGTTGCTCAGGTCCTCATCCTTCATCACAGTGAAGACCTAGAGTCATAGAATTGTCGGGGTTGGAAGGGACCCTTCAGATCCTAGAGTCCAGCCATCAACCCAACACTGACAAACCCACCACTGACCCATGTCCCCCAGCACCACGTCTGCCCAGCTTTTAAATACCTCCAGGGATGGTGACTCCACCACTGCCCTGGGCAGCCTCTTCCAAGGCTTGATAACCCTTTCCATGAAGAATTTTTTTCCCAATATCCATCCTAAACCTCCCCTGGTGCAACTTGAGGCCATTTCCTCTTGTCCCATCGCCTGTTCCTTGGGAGAAGAGACCGACCCCCCCTGGCTACACCCTCCTTTCAGGGAGTTGGAGAGAGCGAGAAGGTCTCCCCTCAGCCTCCTTTTCTCCAGCTGAACACCCCCAGCTCCCTCAGCCGCTCCTCACAAGACTTGTGCTCCAGACCCCTCACCAGCTCCGTTGCCCTTCTCTGGACCCGCTCCAGCCCCTCAATGTCTTTGTGGTGAGGGGCCCAAAACCGGACACAGCCCTCGAGGTGGGGCCTCCCCAGCGCCGAGGACAGGGGGACCATCGCTGGCCCAGCCCTGTTGGCCACACCATCCCTGTACCCTCCTCCAGCAGTGCCTTCCAGGCACCAGGGAGCCCAAAACCAGGCACATCCCTCCAGACGCCACCTCACCCCAGCTGCACCCTCACCATGATGGGGAGAGGCAGGAGGAGGTCCCCACCCCGGCTCCCTGCCTGCGCAGTGTGCAGGGCTCTGCCTTCACCACAAGAGCCCACTGCTGCTCCGCGCTCGCTCTGCCGCCATCCCCGGGCTCTCCCCGCTCCCCAGGCTGGTGGCCAAGGGGCCACCAAGCCCTCAAGCCAGCAGCAAACCTCCAGCCAGGGGGGTCTCTACCCACCCTCACCCCGAGACCGAGGTTCCAGTGGGGCTCGGCTGGCTCCCAGCCCCACGGGGAGGCACCGGGGGGTGATGCCGCTGCCTCCCTCCACCCTCAGCTGATGCTCTGGATGCATCCCTCAATTTTGGGGCTTTTTTAGGTAACGCTGCAGCATCACAAAGCAAAATTTCCCCCGCCCCCTTCTAAATTCTCCTGGGAGCTCTGTGCCTGGGCAGGGGGTGCATAGGTGTGTGAAGAAGTGAACACCCTAATTAGGAGGGAAATAAAAGGAGGTGCAGGCGATCCCTAATGAGGGCAGAGTTAATTGGGGACGCAAGCAGCTTTTTAAAAAACAGCTTCCCAAGGCAGAAACCTGGCTCTGGGAAAGGCGGCTGCCGGCAACGCTCCCTGCCAGCTCCCGCTCGCCAGGAGCTCCCCCGTGCAGAGGGTGTGATAAGGAGCGTTATTGTTGCTCCGCGTTCATTCAAAGGAAAAAAATAAAAGATATTGTTAAGGAGGGGAAGAAAGTTACAAGCGAAATAAATCGGAGCAGGCTCAGTGTTTGACTAGAGAATAATAATGTTGTGGTAATTTGCATGCGCTGCCTCTGCCGCAGGAGAGCCCTGATGTGTTTTATAAAGCCTGGCGCGACAAAGAGCAATCCTGTAAGCGGAGAGCGGCGGAGCCGGCCGAACTGTAAGAGGGGAGAAGCTGTAAAAATGCCATTTTATTGTGTAGGAGAGAGCGGTGAGAAGCAGAGCTGAGATACAACCCTTGGCGTCCTTCTGGAGGAGGAAGCTGGCAAAAAGATTGCCGCTTGCCTATAGGATCTAGTTTTGCTGTTATGAGTCTTAACAGTAATTTTTTCCCCCCCTCTGTGTTTCAAAAGGTTGTATCTAAATATGTTTGCAAATGAAATACGTGGGGAAAAAACCCCTGAAGGCCAGAACTTCAATGCTTGATCTTTCCAGGAAAGGTCTTACAGGAGAAGGGGCTGTCGACAGGGGCACGGAGGGGGGGACACACACGCTGGAGCCCCACCAGCACCACCGTTTGCTGCCTCTTTTATTTGCTTCCAGCCTGAAACACCGGAACGACGGCAAAGCCTTTGGCAACGGTGGGGTTTCCCCGGCTCCTCCACTGGAGAAGTGATAGATGGAGGCCACAACGCGCCGGGACATAAATCAGACCTCCATCAGTCCCCAGCGGCTGCAAATCAGTGCTTTCTAGTAGTAATCACCCATTTTATCTTTCCCTTTATTAATATTTAGGCGTTTTTAATCTTTTCTTTGCAAACAACGCTGTTTCCCTGCCGGGGTTGGCCTTCAGTGGACGCTGCCACAAAAGCTCCCGTTCCTCCTGTTTAAGACTCTGAACGGAAGCGAGAGCTGCTCCCTGGCCTGAAATGACACAACCCACCACAGCCAGGTGACAACCCGGACGGGTGACACCACCTCAGCACACGGCCGGTGTCCCCGAGACGCCGTGCAGCCGGCCTGGGTGCCGCGGTGAAGATCTCATGATGGTTTCTTAAGCTCCCGGACTGAGCCCTCACCCTTGGCGCGGGTGACACCTGGGTCACCACAACCTACAGCCCTCCTTTGAAGAGGTGCCCCTGGAAGGTGATTAGCTCTTCGGGTGGTGCTTGTTAATTAGGGACGTGTAAACGTGACAATAAGCCCTGCCTTGACGGGTGAAGGGAGGTGGGGCTCCCGCTGATTTTCAATGGAAATGACAGACCTTATCTCCTCTAACACCAGCGTGGGAGCGCTGATAACGCACTGTCACCTCTGGAAAACACAAAGGGGAAAAAATCAAAACAGAAAACAAACCCTCTCCAAAAAACAGTAACATAAATTAATCTTATTGTAAAGACTGACATTTTCCAGCGAGTCCAACCACTACTTAGCTTGAAAGTAAGTGAGAAAAGAAGCTGGAAATCAGCGTGAGGAAGGATGCTGGAGCTTCTGTCGTGTCCAAAATCTCCAGCGCCCAGAGGAACAGGTAAAAGAGCCCATTTTTTTGTCCAACAGTGCACAGGGCGGGGCGGTACCACGGACGTGGCTTAGGATGGACACGGATCTGGCTTTTCTGCTCTGGGATGGGGAGGGGAGAGGCAGGAACCATATTTTGACTCCTGGGACAATTCAGCAGAATCAATCCTTGAGGGTGATCCCAAAGGCTGTGCGCCCTCCCCAGGGATTGTCCTCCAGGCCCACGCGCTGAAGACAGGCTTTGATGTCCAGCTTCCACCACGTGAGGAGAAACCGAGACCAAGCTCTTGTCCAAAGCGATGCCCAGCACCTTCAGCAGCAGAAAGACTCCCAGAGCTGAGCAGGTCACCGTGGTCTGCAACCACCAGGAGTTTCAGATGAAGTTTCACCCCTCCACCTGCTCCCTCTGTGCCACCTCAACAAGCTTCTGCCCAGGGTGACTGGCAGGAACCACACCAACATCCATCCCAACGTCGCTGGCTACACCAACCCCACCGTCGCTCCCTCCTCCTGCTGCTTCCAACGCTGAAACCATCCTTGTCCAGGTCTCCGAGCAGAGCATCCCTTGGCACAGGGGCAGCAGACAGCAAAGGGGACAATGAAGATGACCACAGTGAAGATGACCTCAGGTCTCCCCATCCCTGTCACCATGCATGGAGATGCTGCGGGCTCTGCCCAGAGATGCAAGTGTTTCTCCACCAGTGCCAACAGCTCAAGATGTTCATCCAACGGCAAGGGGTGGCTGATGTGCCGTTATCACCTCTCCTGCCACCTTTCTTCTCTCACACACCTCCATAGTGGGACCGGACACGTTGTCCTCTGCTGGTGGGTCCACCACTGAAACATCAAGGTTCAGGTGCTGCCTCCTCTCCTCTGGCTGTTTGCCCCCTTCCCAGGACTGGCAGGAGGGAGGACAGAGGGGCTGGGGGCTTTTCTGTGCCACATAAAGGGCATAACGAGGACACCGTGCGTGTGGAAACATCTTTAATCTGGAACGTAATTCCAGATGATGCAACTTCCAGCTCCTGCCAAGGGGCCGAGCGTCCGCCCAGCGCTCCCCAGCCGGAGCGAGAACCAAGACAGCTCTCCTGGGCACTCCCAGGCAGCGTGGGACAGGTAAAACCAGGGCAAGAAAAACCAGAAGAGGAGCTAACGCTGTCCCACGTGGGCTGACCCAGCCCCACAGCCTGGGCTGGGGGCCCAGCTCTTGCCTGGGGATGGTGGCACCCCCCGAGGCTGGGCTTTTGGGGGCTGATGGTGGGTCACCGTAGTGACACTCAACACCCTGGCTGAGCCCACCCGGGGAGAGACACAATCCTGGGGAGATAAAACCTCGGCGTGCAGGAAAAGGTCTCAGGCTAAGCTAATGTCCCAGTCACTGTTTTTCCAGTGGGACACGGTCCCTTGAGTGCCACCAGGGTGTCCCACAGCCTTGTCACAGGTAGGTGATCTCGATGACGTTGGGCTCAGCGCTCCCGAGGGGAAGGTGGTGTCTGCAGGAGCACTGGCAGCTCATGCCGGCCGCGTCCATGCCACCCGGCTCCTGCTGGCAGGGCTGGGCCGGCGGCCTCTTCTGGGAGCCCAGCTTCTTCCAGTCCGTGAGGTGCACCCCGTTGTCCATGTCCTGCGGCATGGGCTCGTGGTAGAGGGTGATCTGGACGGTGCGGAGCTGGGGGCCGTAGTGCACCACCAGGATGATGAAGACGGCCAAGAGGACGAAGACGACGACGATCACCGAGATCATGGGCAGGGCATCCGACTTCTTCGTCACGCTCCTGACGACGGAGACGGGGGTGAAGGCGGCGGCGTCCTGGGGCTCGGGCTGCCTCAGCTGGCTGCCGGGGGCAGAGGTGTTCATGGCTGAGCGGGCTGACCTGGGACAGAGAAACACGGGGCGGAAAGGGGTGACCACGGAGCAGAGGCCATCTGATGTCCTCATCTCCTGCCCTCCAGTCGGCAGCTCCTGCCTGCGCTTCTATCTGCCGGGCAACGGGATGGTCCTGTAAGTGCTCCCTCCCTGGGGCTCGTGGGACGGGATAAATTTTGGTGGTTAGATAAATTTTGGTGGGTTTTGGGGTTCTAGGATGATGCCCTGGATATTTTCACCGGGGAGGCGATGTCCTGTGACCCCGGGTCTTGGACAGCTTCAGTGTGGGGCTCTTCCCTCCCCACCACCCCCTGGCTCCCTGCTGGGGAGCCCTCCACCTTCCCCTCTTGGCCCCCAGCCCCACGGTGCTCATCCAAGACCAAACCCCACGGGGGACCTCCCTGGGAGACCCAACCCCTTCCAAAACACACCCCCAGGCATCCCTCGCCCCAGAAATCCCACGGGAGCCAGCAGGGGTGGGAGAGGTGGGAGGCAAAGCCCTCCGAAGCCCCCGGGGTGGGGGTGGGGGGTTACCTGGGCGTCCCTGCTGCGGGGGAACCATCCTCTCCACGGCAAGGAGGCTGGGAAGCTGGCGGCGGGACCAGCAGGAGGACCTCCAGGATGGTTCTCCGTCGGGTGTAGGTACAGCCCGACTCACCTCGCCGGCTGCCACGTCACGCCTGGGCCCCGCACCCCCCCGGGACTCCCCGGGGCCGAGGAGGAAGCGGTTGCTCATCCCGGCGGGCAGGAGAGGTGCTCCCTTCACCTCGCCCGGTGCCACATCACCGCCACCGCCCCCTCCCTCGCCGGGTGACACGCACCCTCCCCGGGAAGCAAAAAAAACCACCAACCACCCTCCTCCTCTCCTCCCGCCGCCAGACAAGAGCCCTTTTGTTTCGGGGAGAAAGCACCTACCGCCCCTCCGGCTGCAGACACGCAACCCCAACGGCAGGGAACTTCCCTCCTTCCACCCACCCCCCAGCCCCCCCTCGGCCTTAAAACTTAACGCCCTTAAGAAATGGGTGCAAAAAAACCAAAATCACCCCCCATCTGCACCTGAGCTCTTTGCGCAGCCCGGCAAAGGGCACCCAGACTGGAAAGCCCCTCGCCCCACGAGATGATGGAGCCCGAGGGCTGGTGTTCTCTGCCAGGGGGGGGTCCCACTGCTGCAGGAGGACCCTCCACCGGCGACACGATGGCCGGCAGCGCTGTGGGTCCACGCCGAGGATGATTTGAAGCTCTGGACCCTGGGACCCACTCGGGGGTCACAGCGGGAGCTGAATGTTGACGGGTTGACGTGGTCCTCAGGAATAGGGTTTAGTGATTCTTATTTCTTATTTTTTTTGTCAGAGATAGGTTGATGGTTGGACTAGATGATCTTTAAGGTCCCTTCCGACCCAGACGATTCTATGATTCTAGGAATGGGTGCTCACACATCTCTCCCCTCGCAGGGATGCCCTTCAGCCTGGCAGCGTCCTCCCCTGCCCGTGGGGGGGTACCATCCCCCTGGTCCAGGGACGCCGTGCTGACGGACCCTCCGCCACCCAGGGTGACCCCCAGCACATCTCAGAGCAGAAAAGATGGACCCTCCAGAGCCTTATGCCTGCAAAGCCCTTAGGAAACACGTCTCCCCATCTTTCCATCCCAACCCAGCACTGCTCTTACCTGGCGGCTCTCAGCAGACAAACCGGGGTGAGTATTTGGGCTCCGTCCTTCCTGCACATGGGGAGGACGGGGTGGGAAATGCCTCTTCCCCCATCCAGAAGAGATCTGGCCGCACGTTAGAGCTTCTGGGAATTTGCGCTCGTTTCGGGATTCGGTAAAACCTTAATCTACAGCGTAATCTCTGAGCATCACATCTGTGCGCGGGAGAGGAGAAATGGGTCGGGGAGGCGGCTCTCGGAGGTTCTGTAAGGCCAAAGGGGCTGCTCTTCGGCGCTGGCAGCTCTTGGCCTGACCGTTTCCTCGGGGTTTCCTCCGTCTTCAAAGAGACCCACCGAAACGTAAGGAGCTGGGCACTGCCCGGGAGATCTCTCCCTCCGTTCCTGCCCATCTCCCGTGGAAAGCAAGGACCTTGCCGGCGGCGTAAGACACACTCCACGCAGGGAAGGAGCATCAGGACACAGGGAAGGGGCTGCGACGAGAAGCTGGGCTGGACCACAAGCTCTCTTTTGGGGTCCCAGTGAGCTCCTGCAGATGCACACCACACCAGAACCATGTCCCTGGCTCCACGGATCAGGCCGGGCTCCCAGAGGGGGTGACAATGGCACAATCCCATGGATTTGCATCCTGAGCCCTCTGAGACAGGCGGGCAGAGGAGCCTTTCCCACGTGGGGACGCTTAAAACCCTTCTTTCCCCCCCGACCCCGCCAAACAGCTGGTCACATCCAGCACAGGGCAACTTATTACTCCTGAAGTTCAAAGGATGCCAGCAGGGGACAGACAGGACGTGCACAGACAAGTCCATCACAAAGTCAGGGCCAAGAAACAGGTCACCCCGAACCCCTCAGGCTGGACTGGGGGCAGAACCCACCCAATTTTCCAGTTCCTCCCCTTGTCAAGGAGCTGGGGTTGGGTTGGGGTGAGTCAAAGCCTGCCGTGTGCGGCGTGTCCTGCGGGGAGGGACGCTGCTGCCACCTGAAAACCAGCGTCCCCAAGGCCAGCACACCCCAGTGCCCTGGCTGGAGCTGCACAGGGCACGGGGTGGCACCAGCTGCTGAGCTACCCCGGCCCCAGGAGGAGAAAATATTTCCACATCCCTCCCGGAGATGTTAAGAAACCCCCTCTCAGGTGGGAAGGGAGGACGGGCTCCTCCAGCAGCTCTTTGCCCAGGGAGGACCAACTCAGCCTGAAGCCCTCGGGGCTGATACTGAGGGGGTTGGACCCAGGGGTGCAGACCCTCATCACAAACGTAGCATCTCCCCCAAAAAACCCAAGCGCCACGAAGAAGCCACCGAGGCCCAAAGCAAGGCAGGCCCTTGGTGCCACCGCTCCCCCCCGGCTCTGTGAGAGCCGAATCCCCCCACAAACTGATGGCGAGGTTTCCTTTGCCGTCGGTAAGCGATGTCTCACATCCTCCCCGACCATAATGGGCTAAAAAACACAGTTCCCCTGTGGATTCAGCCCGTTTCCTTCTATTCTTTGACAGGAAGCTCTGCGAGAGTCAGCCCAGGCAGGCAAACCGCTCCTCGCCCTCTGGTCCCTCCCGGGATGGCCAGAGCCGTAGCGGGGCTGCAGAGCCACAAGCCACCGAGAAGATGCTGGCCCCGTCCCTCCATCCGCTCCTCTGGCTCTTCGGCTGCGTGCTCTTCCGAGGTGAGATGCTCCACGGGGAGGGCGAAGCGGCGCCGGGCGGGGGGGGGATTTGGGGGTACCAAAGGGAACCTGCCAGAGGTTCAAACGTCTAGAAGCTGCCACGGGAAAGCTCAGGCTTTAAGTTCCGGGGTGGCAGGAGTCAGGTGGCTGGGAAAAATGCGGCCATACCAGGTTCACGGGGTTTATTTCATGGCACTGGAATAAAAGAAACCCGTTTCCTGGTTAACAAAAGGAGTGTTTCTGGCGAGGGCTGCGATGCTGAGGTGGTTTGTAGTAAGTGACTTTCATCAAATAAGCGTAAAGGTAGAACATTTAAATGTACAGGACGTTATTTTCCTCAGAGGTATTTTTGCCTTGGCCGATTTCATTCTTTCCTCTCGTCGATTTAAATACAAAGACCATGCGCAGGACTCACGCAGAACACGCTGCAGTGGTGGACCTGGCAGGGTTAGGTTTACAAGCTGGATCTTAAAGGTCTTTTCCAACCTAAACGATTCTATGCTTTGTCCTTACTGTAATAATTCTGCTCCTCTGTGACGTTCCTGCTTTAACTCCTCTTCCCCACGTGAGTCGCGGCGCGGGATGAAGGAACCGGTCTCCTGCTCTGAAGGGTGACAGGTTGTTTTTTTTCCTGCTTCGTCAGGCGCCTCTCGTGCTGCTGACAGCTGTAGGAGCTGAAGAGCAGTCAGTGACCGCAACATCATCCCTGTTTCTAAGAGAACCACCACCTAAAAATAATGTGTAACCAACCCGAAGTGTTTGTCATTAAACCACAGAAGTTGCCGATGGGTTATAGCCACTGTGCTGGTAATAACGGGGATTTTTTAAAAGACAGAGAATATAGGAACCAACTCAGGTAGAAGTAAGAGCATATGGATTGGAAAAGTTCTCTCTCCGTTCGGGGCGACGCTGCTGGCTTCAGCAGAGGGGTGAATCGTGGCTGGTATCAGGCCCCTTGGCCGTACCGCGATGCTCCAGAACGCTGGTTTTCCCCTTAAAACTACTTGGTGTGGTTTGCACGGGGCAGGAACACCACGGGGGCTGCCTGGCACCTTCCCTGGCTGGGCTGCACACCCAGATCCAGCCCCCAGAGAGTCACCTCCGGGGGAAGGGGGTACCCGGCTGCTGCAGCCTCAGGTGGAAGGGGTGCCACCCTCCCTCCTTCGGTCCCCAGCGCCTCATCTTTGTCCCCTGCAGCCTGCTTAAAACCACGGGGCAGGGACCGCCCTCAGCAGACGTTTTTATGGCAAATTCACTGAGGTGGCGTAGTTCTTGAGGCGGGGGGAAGTTTCTGCCCAAGGCAGAAATGCTCAGGGTTCTCCCCACACCTGCAGAGGTGGAAATAGCGTTGCAGGAGAGACAGAATCTGCTTTGGCTGCTCCCACACGGGTTTGGTTTGTTTGGTTGTTTTTTTTTTTAACTTTGAGCAAGTTCATTAATTTATTAATGAATTTATTATTTCGTAATTTAAACTTCTAAGCTCTCACCGTTGGTTTTTTTTCTCAAGGGAGGTTCAAATACTGTTGTTTTGAAACCGCTGGAGGGGGAAGGTTTGGAACTTTTCCAACCTGTTTCTCCTCCCCCAGAAACACTTAACAGAAAATTTGTCCAAACAAACCTCTTCCTATGAACCCTTTCCATTACAATGGGCAGGCATTTTCCAGACAAAACATTTCCACTGAAAAAATTTCCTCCTCAAAGCTGATGAGAACCCAGCAGGATTTTCCCACTGTCTCTCCATCCACGGCTCTCCTTATCTGCGCCACAGCCAGTGGACGGGTAACGCCACAGGAAGCACTGAAAACACTCAGAGAATCACAGAATGGTTAGAGTTGGAAGGGACCTTAAAGATCATCAAGTTCCAACCCCCCTGCCCTGGGCAGGGACACCTCCCACCACACCAGGGTGCTCCAAGCCCCCTCCAACCTGGCCTTGAACCCCTCCAGGGATGGGGCAGCCACAGCGTCTCTGGGCAACCTGGGCCAGGCTCTCACCACCCTGAGATGGTGAGATAAATATGTCAATAAGTATTTTTGATATTATCACAAACACGGGATGCAGCTAAAGGACAGACATTGAGCTACCGGAAGACCTTCCAGACATGGTACCTGCATCCTTAGACCAGGACATCCAGTGCATCCTTGGCCAAAGGAGAGGCCAGTGCAACCCGGACCCGGTGAAGAAGGAAGGGAAAGCAGGGGGTGGTGAGGAGAAATGTTTGTTCACAAAACAAACTGCTCCCTTCTAGTAACATGAAACCCCGCAGATGACTCTGCAGAGCTCACCCAAGTGGCCAGAGACGGTTTCCAGGAATTATGTCCCGTTTACAATAGGTGAGTCAACAGCAGGTGTCCTTGGAGGTGGTGGTGCTGGTAAACCAACACCAGGAACATTCCTGCTGGGAAAGCCAAGGCGTGGGCTTATGCCCGAGGCTGGAAAAGGGAGACCCGTGTCTTGCGTAGCACCAGCAAAAGGCACCACTGCCAAGCCTTGGCTAGAAGGTCTCGTTACTCCACTGCCCAGAGGAGCCCACTCAGTGTGACCCAACCACCACAATGAGGAGGAACCTCCCATTTGGTCTTTTTTGTAGACTTACGTGCTGGGGGGCGGCGCTGGTTTTACTTCAACGGAATCATCCCAGCAGAGCAGAAAGGAACAAAGTCCTCTCTGGCTGCAGCAGCATCTGGAGATATAAAAAATTTAAAGGAGACTTTGCCCCTAATGCCAGTAGCTGATGAAACTTCCTACAAACCTGGTGAAACACCAGGGATGCAGTTAAATGGCACTGCCCGATGAGCAGTTGGGTTTCACAGGTTAGGAAGAACCTTCTTACCCCTTTCTGGTGAGAAACCACTGGCTTGGGACCCAGTTCCCTGAGATTGAGGGATCCAGGACACAGGGATGGGACAGGGACATTGCAGTACAGGAGTAAAGCTAAAGCTTGGACCTCCCACCCCACACAAAGAGGAGGCAGAGAAAGCTCATGTGGAGCTGCTTGTTGCAGTAATGGGGCAAAGGGGTCCCATGGAGGTGTGGGGCATGTCTGTCCACCCTCCAAGGCAACCCAGGCAAACCCTTCTGCCACTGGGGACAGCCACCACCACCAGTTCTGGCCAAGGGAGGGGACCTGAGGTGGGTCTCCCCCACCTTTTCCACCATCACCAGGCACAACTGCAGCCCCTGCGTGGTCCTAAGGGCAGCACGGGTCTGGGCCAGCAGATTCAATTCGCTCCTTTCGGACGTTTGCTAGAAGTGACGCTGGAGTTGCAAAAATATCTTGGAATCATACTGCAATTAATGCAATGAGAAATCAGGGAGAAGCATGTCACAGCTCACGATGCACCAGATGGGGACACAGGGCAACCTGGCTTTGTGTCTGCCACTGATCACAGCCACGTAACACTCCTGTCGTTCCCAGATATGAAATAGGGATAACGAAATTACCTCTTCCATAAAGTGCTTTGAAACCTGGGAATAACACCTGGCTGATATCACCTAAAATCTGGACTCGGACGAAGCTTTTCGGGCCAAGATGCTTCACCTGGGCTTTAGCTGCTGCATCTCCAAGACTCAGCCTCCCCAGCACCAGTGGGCTGAAATGACTGCATCCAGGCAGGGATCTCCTTCAGCCGCCCTCCTCCCGGGGTTCAAGGCAGGAGACTTAAGAAAAGAAAGCGGAAAGAATAGGAATTATAAGAAACCCCTGTTCCACCAGCCCCTTGCACAGCTGGATCATGAGGTGGGAGCTGGACTGATTCCAGCAGGTCACCTTCCTGCATGGTGGTTCCCAAACACCGCATCGCCTGGCTGCTACCAGCAATGCCCAAATAAACCTGGGGAATCTTGAAATTACTGGAAAAAGTAATAAATCTGAGAATAAACTTGGAAAAGGTAGTGAGGAGCCTCCATGAACTTGGGGGAAGCTAGATATGCCCGGTACAAACCCACAGCTGACCCACCACGTGGGTGGTGCTGCTGCAGGGCATGGTGTGCTGTCCCACCCCAGGCTCTGCCCCCCAAGAGGTGTAGAATTCAAGCAAATACAGGAACTGACCTCCTACAGCAGCTGGAGCACACAACATCTGGAAGAAAATCATCCCCATTAACGAGGACCACCTGCGGGGTGGCCTGTACGACAGCAGGACCTCAGCTGGAAGCCTCATCAAGGTGGGAAAGCAGCAGGGCCAAACTTACCCTGCAACCCAGGATGCTCCCTCTGTGCCTCAGTTTCCCCACCTGCAGAAAACAAAGCAGAGCTAACAGCACCCCTCTCCTCTGTAAAGCAATTTGAGACCTGCTGATAAGTAATATTAGACACTGGAACAGGTTGCTCAAGGAAGTTGTGGATCCCTGGAGGGGCTCAAGGCCAGGTTGGACGGGGCTTTGAGCAATGTGGTCTGGTGGGAGGTGTCCCTGCCCAGGGCAGGGGATGGAACTGGGTGGGCTTTAAGGTCCCTTCCAACACAAACCAATCTGTGATTCTATGAATATTATTTTAAAAAACCCAGTAGGGTTTTTTGCCCTGTAGGCAAAAAGCACACACTGGGGTCTTGCTCCCACCAAGCCTGGATAGCTGGCCCCGTCATCTATCATTTGAACTGGAGCGATTTCCCCTTCCAAACCCCCAGACTCAGGGTCAAACCTTAGGAGCAGAGTAACCAGGAGAAGGGCAAGACCCTCATCACCAGCACAATGGAGACCAGGAGCTCTACAACAAGCAGGTCATGGAGGAAACTGGAACCAGTAAGCAGCTGGGAGGGTGAGAGTGCAGCAGCAGGATGGAGCGGGTGTTTGCTCCCCAGACACCACATAACAGTGGTGGTGCAGGCAGGAGAAAAGCCATCCTGCTCTGCTCCTCCAAGAGAAACCACTTTTGGTGGAGAAACCAGCCCACAGCAGGCAGGGTGGTGTGGCAGAGCTCGTTCCGTGCCTGCGGTTTCCCCAAATTGTTTGTCTCCTGGCTTGTTTTCTTACGTTCAAGTGGTTTTTAATTGCTTTCCGCTCGGATCCCCTTCCAGCGCAGCTCACCAGAGAGGAGCACAGAGCCCGATGCTCAGAGAGGATGCCCAGAGCTGGGCGCAGCCCTTGAGGAGGGGCAGAGGAAGGCAAAGACTCTTTTTAATTGCTGATGAGATCCAGGCTTAATTCCTGGCTCTCTAAACTTTCCGTAACGCTTTGGCCGAGTCATTACAATTCAGAACCACGTGGCAGCAAGCTGCCACCCCCGGCACCGCTTGGGAATTAGATGCTTAAGTACCTCTGTGGGTCTGGGACCTGATTTAGGCTGTCAGTTACCCAGCCAGCATAACAACGCTTCTCCTCTCTCTCTCCACCACAATTCCCACCTCACCTCTTCTGCTGTGTGCCCCTCAAGGCAGAGGTACCATTTTTAGGTGCTTAAAAAAATAGGACCTAGGCTTTTGCAGAGCTCTCTCTGCTCTCCAGGTTTCATAGAATCATAGGATGGTTTGGGTTGGAAGGGACCTTAAAGCCCACCCAGTGCCACCCCCTGCCCTGGGCAGGGACACCTCCCACCACACCAGGTTGCTCCAAGCCCCCTCCAACCTGGCCTTGAACCCCTCCAGGGATGGGGCAGCCACAGCTTCTCTGGGCAACCTGGGCCAGGCTCTCACCACCCTCACACCAAAGAGGTTCTTACCAAGATCTCAGCTCCATCTCCCCTCTTTCAGTGTCAAACCCTTCCCCCTCCTCCTATGGCTCCCCTCCCTGATCCAGAGTCCCTCCCCATCTCTCCTGGAGCCCCTTGAGGGACTGGAAGGGGCTCTAAGGTCTTCCCGGAGCCTTCTCCTCTCCAGGCTGAACCCCCCCAATTCTCTCAGCCTGTCCTCACAGCAGAGGGGCTCCAGCACTCTGAGCACCTTCATGCCCTCCTCTGGCCCCGCTCCAACATGTCCATGTCCTTCTGCTGTTGGTGGCCCCAGAGCTGGAGGCAGCACTGCAGGGGGGTCTCCCCAGAGCACAGCAGAGGGGCAGGATCCCCCCCTTGCCATGTCCCAGATCAACTTGCACTTGGCCTGGTTGAACTTCACGAGGTTCACAAAGGCCCACCTCTCAAGCCTGTCCAGGTCCCCCTGGATACCATTCCTTCCCTCCTGCGTGTTGACCGTGCCACGCAGCTCAGTATCTTATTACAGCTTTTTTTTTTCCATATGAAAGTCCTAAGAATTGGCCATTGTTGCGCTCCGTTGCTTCAGCAGTTGCTGGGCTTCACCCAGGAAACAGCTGCTCTTGCATTGAGCCATCAGCATATTTTTGTCTTTTTAACGGAAGTGCCAATATATGAACTGAAAAGTCTAATTTTAGGTGGCCAGATCTCTTTTCTGAAAGCATTCATCTGCACAGCTGGTTGGTACAGGGAGGCTGTACAATGCCACACTGGCTCTGCGGCTCCCTGCCACCTGGGGACAGGCAGGACTTCACCACATCTACCCCTCAGAACTGCCAGGGGAGAAGTCCAGGGTTACATCTCATTGGGGATAAATGGTCCCTCTCCACCACCAGTTCTGAGTAGCCAGAACCAGTCCCAGGACCTCCCCTGTGACTCCATCCCTCTGGGAGTACAGACTGGATGGCATGAGATCTTCTTGAGCCTCACCTAAACCCTGCTGAGGTGTCTCCAAGCCCTGGCCCAGGTCTCTGCTACAGCAGTGCTGCTCTGCCGAGGCGCCAATGTAAAGCTTGGGGTTTTTAAATGTCAGTGCCTCTCCTTGGTCAACAGCTGCAGAAACCACACTTTAAATGTCTCTGATTGACAAAAATAAGACCAAAGCAGAAATACCTAAAAATTAATCTTTTCTTTTTTTTTTTTGCTTACGTCATTCTGTTTTTGTGCTGAGGAGCGAGCAGGGTGAGCTGCTGGCTCTGGGAACATCTCAGCTGCCAGAGAGATGGCTCTATGGAAAGACCCCTCCGCTCTCAGTCCAACACTCCCATCTAACCTCACAGAACTACTGCAAATAACAGAAATCTGAAATTCCCTTGCTCATTCTCTGGAAAATTTAACCAAAAAGGAGCTAGCGTTGAGTCAGAGCTGAAATGCACCTGCAGCTCCGCCGTGCTCCTCCGCAGCCCCACGGCTCTGGTGGGTAATCAGGAGTTTCCCGTTACAGCAGGAGCAAAGGGCCAGATTTCCCATCATAAATCCCTCGGCAAGCTCCCCGTCTCCACCTAGAACCGCACGATCCAGCCACAAATCACTTGTCCCCAAACACGCCACAAAGATCGCGGCAGTGCTTACTCTCCACGGCGAGTCTTTTCAGTGGCTTTGATGTTTATTGCAATTACAGCTGCGCTGGCTGCGTCCTGATTGTTATCGTCGGCTGTTTACACAGCCAGGGCGCTCCTCGCAGGGGAGCAGGGCCGTGCTGGCAGCGGCACCGGCAGGAAACGTTCTCCAGCACCGTTTGCACGAGAGTCCCCCCGGGGATGTCCGCAGGGAGCTGGGGACGCGTGGCCCTTCTTTGTTCCTACCCGTCCTGCTGCCCAGCCCCACGGCGCAACTGGGGTCTCCTCCTGCTTTGCCTGCATCCATCCGTCCCTCCTCCGATGGGATTCGACCGGGATGCTAAGCACCTCCACCAAGCGCAAACACCTAATGCAGCAGGGCTTCTGATTATTTGGGTTGGCAGGGAAGGCATAACAAGCAGAGGCGGCCAGAAGTCAGAGCCAGACCCGCTCCGCTTTGAAATAACACCCGGTTGTGTTTGGAGAAGCCAAGGCCATTTAGTCCTGAGCAAAGTGTGAAAAGGGGATCTCCATCCCTTTGGCCTCTTCACAGCAAGACCGGTCACTTCTCCCCAGCAAAGCTCAAACGCGGCAGAGCAGGGCGAGCATCTACTTGGCCAGGCGAACCCCAGGCACTGGAAAACAACCTGCTTATTCATCTTATTTACAATAACCCCAAGGTTTAATTTTGCAAACAGAGATCTCCTCACGAGGCAGTGCTCTGGTGTGACCTTCAGCGAAGGGCTGAGCTGTGGTGGAAGGAAGCGTTGGGTACAACCCTTCTCCTCTTGCCCTCGCGCCGGGGATGCTGGAGATAGCCCCTGGGGTGGTCCCATCAGGGATGGCACTACAGGACAATGTCACCTCCCTTGTCCCCAGCTCCCTGCCGACCCTAGAGGCTCTGTTCAAACTCTGTTTGCTCCTCAGCTCTGCCAAAAATGCTGGAATAAACAGCCAACTTGGCACTTTTATCCCCCTTTTCCTTTGACAAAGACTAAGTGTGGACAATGGCCCTTTTTTCAGCGATTCTTGATGTTTTCACATGCCGTGTACGCTAAAAAGCATCTGTGATACTTTAAAAAAGAAAATGTGTTACAAGCAGCTACTTCTCCCCACGGAGGAACAAGACAATGGCTCCTGTAAGGGAATTTTAGAGAAAGAGGAGCTGTTTGAGTTTGGCAGCTGCTAAGGGGATATTGGCCCCCCTGCTGAGCTCAGCACGGTATTTTTTGTGCTGAATGTATACAGAGTACCTTAAGGCACCCGCAAAGCAAGGTCCAGAAATCGTGTTGTAAAGCTGTTTAAGGAGAGGAAGCCCAGTGACAAAGAGAAAACTTGGCAAACTCTCAGGATCAATGGAAACAGCCCCGAGTCACCCCACGTTCTCCGTGGAGTCAGCTGGGCCCCTGGGGCAGGCAGTGCCCCACGGGGCTGCAAAGCAGGGCATGCCCCTTCCTCATAAGAAGCTTCTCCACCTCTTTAGGAAGGGCAACCGTGTGCCCAGAAGAACTTTTTTTTCCATTATATTAGTTGATTTAGTAAGCGATGTTCCATCTGGCCATAATCCTGTCTGTGTTACGAGACTCATGCTCATTTAACCTGCTCTTCAAAACCTGCAGAGAAGGATATCCCGTAATTCTCCCACACAATCGCTCCCAGCACTTCGCTGTCCTCCTGTTAAGGCAGTTTCCTATTGCCCAGCCTCCCCTTTCCTTGCTGCAGCTAAAAGCCCTTGTTTTCTGGTCCTGGTCCCAATGGATTTAGAAAACAACTTAGTCCCTTCCTCTCTGTGCAATTAAAGATCTGGTCATGTCTCCACTTTCGTGGACTAAGCAAGAGAGTTTCGCCAGCCCGCTGCCCAAGAAGCCAGAAGAGAAAAGCATGGGAAAGATCTCAAAAGTCAGGTCTGATTTTCAAAGCCAAATCCTACCTGGAAAGAGACCATGTTTTATTGTGTATTCACTGTGATTTACACACTGTTTTGGTTCCTGTTTGGCTGGGATCATTGTCATAAAGACTCAGACAAAAGAACAATTATGGCTCCAACACCATTACATGAGACAAAATGAGATCAATCAGGAGCTCGCTACACCCAGATGGTCCTGAGGGGTGGGCTCTGGGCCAAGCCCCAGTAGCACACAGACACTGGACACTAAGGATCTCAATCCAGATGCACACCACTGTCAGGGCATTCATCCAACCTCTATCAGACACCTACAGTGCGGGTATCTACCATGAAGTTCATCACCTACATGGCTTCTATGGCTCCTGGGAAGAAATGGGATGTTGCAGGCTGTGGTTCCTCCAGCCACAGCGGGAGTAAGGTAGAAATCTGAAGTCTGAAATAAGGTAGAGATCTGAAACAGGTCAGAGCAAGAGGGTTTTACAGGTACCTCATCTTCTTCAGCGGAACAAGATGACCTTTAAGGTTCCTTCCAACACAAACCATGCTACAATTCTTTGGTAAGAAAGAGAACCAGGAGCCGAACTCTCTTGCAGAGAGATGTAGAGCAGCAGGTGAGATGAATCTCATGTACAGGGAGGACGGATTTGGGCTGGAAAAGGGTGCACAAGCCCCACTCTTGCTACCTCTGGCACTGCTTGGCTGGGTGTCCCCTCCTGCCACCCCACCAGGCGCTGCACCTCATGGTTGACCACTGCTGTAATGGGGCTACAGGTAGAGTGAGATGGAAGGATTCAGCCCTTATTGCTGTACCTTTTTGCCCAAAAACTTTAGCTCTCCTGGGACTCTGGCGAGATGGATCACCGGTGGGATCAGATCCAGCCGGTCTCTGTAACCGTAATACAGTTTCTTTCATGAATCTCAACCACAGGCAGCACCAGGATCACCAGCAATAACCATTTAAAATACTAACTAGGATGTGCCTTTCAAAAATAACAGTCTCAAAGTCACCTTTTCTACATTAAACAAGTTGGGTTTGATCTGAGCATTTAAAGTGCATTTACATTTTCCAGTTCTTGTCCCCAAGCATGGGAACTGGACATTTCTTTTTCCCATCTTAAACAGCAGTGTTTTTAGTTGACATCTCATCTAATCATAAAACTCCAGGAGCTGGGGGTCTAAAAAAACCACCAGGGATCCTGAGAATAGGCAACATGGGGGATTGGTGCAGGGATGCTTTGTCATAAATCCACAACAAAACCCCCCCAAACCACCTTTCAGTTGAGAAACGAGGGACTGAGTGCAACATTTAAGAATCCTGGGGGAGCAGAGCCTTGCATGGACCTACAGACGACCCACCACCACCAGGGAAGGCAGCTCCAAGGCAGTCCCCAGGCTGCAGCCCCCTCGCTGTGTCCCTACTTACACAGCCACAGGCCCTCAGCCAGCTTCCCAGGATACAAATGCACGGGACAGAGGATGAGAGCTAGGAGAAAGGAAGGAAAACAGTCCCATTGGCTCCTGGACGTCTTTACAAACCTCATCCATCCACTCATGGATGGAGCAAAGCGTTTAGATGCGTGTTTTAACTCTTTACACAGCTCCAGAATACAGATCAAACAGCCTTTCTCTGCCCAGACTGAGCTGGAAATCAGGAAAATGACCCCCCTGATTTATGTGGCCTTTCATTTTCCCTGTAACAGGAAGATGGATCCCTGAAGGCTTCAGCTCCATCTGCAGAGGAGGGCATTTATCCCGGCTCAATAAACTCCAGTACTAATTTACCCAGAACCTGACAGTTTTGCAGTGTTTGCTGCTACTTCTTTGCTAATGCTTTTGGGTAAAACACGTATTTCAAAGCCATTCTTACAGAACGTGAGGAAAACCCAAACTAGACAACCAGCAAGAACACCAATGTGTTAGTGACAGTCACAGATTAGCACCACTAACGCTCTTATTCTTACATTTCAGGTACTACAGTCTCCACAGACTCCTCCGTCCAGGCTGTAACAGGTACCTCCTGGGTTGTGATCTGCTCTGGATGTCTGTTTGGATGTGGGTGCACGTGCCCATGTGGGGATGCAAGTGGAGAGTCCACAAATGGGAACCAGATTCAACACTCCCCTCAGCTGAAGCATCTTTTCCCAGGACCCTGCGTTGCCCACCTCTGCCTGCCCCATCTATCATCTTTCACCCCCAGATCTCCAGGGGCCATGAAGGGCACTGCACCCCAAAGGATGACCATGCCTGGCTTCCTTTTTGGCCTGGAAGAGAGCAATTCCAGGAATCCTAGTGAAAGCAGGAGGATCCTGTCTCCTCTTTGCTCCCCATCTCCCCCAGCTGTGTCCTAGCAGTTCGCATGCTCTCCTCCATGGATCCTCAGAGCCAAGGCCCCTTTGCCCACAGACCCAACCCCACAGCCACACCAGTCACAAATTCCCTCCTTAGCATCCCTTGCCCCCATCACCCTTTCAGCTCTTACTGGCTATACTGGTCCCTTTCCAGCCCATCCTTCTACCCTCCCTGTGGGGATCCCACCAACAAGGAGCACGTGTAGATGTCACCTCCATGTCTCTGCTTGTGTTACAGGTCAATCCCAATCGACAACACACAGCCCTGAAGCGAAGAACAACACCTCAGGTAATGCTCATAGAACAGAATCATGGAATCATAGTCACATCATCATTTCATATCATCAAGTCCAACCATCAACCTAACATTTGACAAAAACCGTCACTGAACCATCATGTGGAGACCTAAGAGTGCAGCTCAGGGCATCCTGGCTTGTACCTGGTCTGACCTTCAGTCCAGCTGGGCCATCCAGCAATAAATGGGGCTGTGCAGCAGTGGGTTAGATGAGAACAGTGGTGGGGAAGAAGGAAATTCTGTGGCGTACGGGCTTCTGACCCAGCCAGCTCACCCCAGAGGGACCAAGGCACGGGTGAGAGCAAGAACAGGGAAGAAAAAAAAATCACTAAATTGAATAGGGTAAACCCCTTGGGTGCACAAAAGATGCGACAGCCCAGAGCCCAGGCAAGAAGCCAGGCCGGGTGGTGTCCGTGTTGCCACATCCTCCTACCTGGCATCACCAGTAGCTCCCCGTGCTCAGACCACCAGGATTGCACAGTATGTCCATGCACAGTGCCTCACACACCTCGGCTCCGGGTGTCCTGCAGAAGGAACAGCAATGGAGTCATTGCTCTTAACAGCTTCCCCATGTTACAGTTCAATACTGCTCTCTCAACAAGCCTGACCCTCCTTTTTTTTAATTAAAGACTCCCAGTGCTTTGCACACCCTCAGCAATACCCATACAACGTGTTCCCCATTTCTCCAGGAGGAAAAGTGGAAACAAGAAGAGGCTTGTCTTAAATCTTACAGTATGTCAGCAGAGGGACGAACACTGCCTTAGCTCCAATTCAGTTATTCATGTTGGGGATTTCACCTTCTTATTTACCTTCATGGGAACAGCAGTCACTCACAAGGTCAGAAAAATATTCAAAAGTAGTAAGAACTTCTGAGAAGTTCCCTCCTTTTTTTCTGCTTCCCCCCTCTGCTGAAACCAGCTTCAGGACGTCACCAGGTGTAGGTGGTCCCACAGAAGCCCCGGAAGGGCTTGGCAGAAAATTTTATGTTTCAGTCCGAAAAATACGAATACAAAAATACAAAACCAAATACACAAGAAGGGATCTCTCCAACTCCAGATCCACATCTGTTGGTTCACTTGGATCTCTGGAGACGAACCTCTTCCTGCTGCGTTTGGGGAAAAAGAGATCTCTCTAAGCACAGCTACTCCTCCAAAGGGACCCCAAAAATATAAAGGAAAAAGATCTCCAAAAGATCTCAGATTCTGCTTCCATGCCTTGCAGAAAAAGAAAACTTATTCCTAAATTCCAATATTTTGGTGAAGCATTTGGATAAAAGGGGGTGGGGTGGGAACAACACCTTAAGATAATTTTCACTCTTTTCTCATTTTTATCGGAAACCCAAGAGAAGTCTAGACAAGGAACTTGCCTATAAATTCCAAACTGGTGATGCACTCTTCTTGGCAGACAGCTTGTTGAAAGCTTTTTTCCCCACTTCTTTCTCTGGATCATGTTCTTGCCGTGCAGCTTTGAGTAGCGGGTGGAGGAAGGTGTCAGAGCCTCCAGACAACTGCAAGAACTGAATTATTTGTGCTAAGAGACCCTCGGTGAAATGAAACATAAAAGTTAGCGTTTCAGATAACAAGCACACACACACGCGGGTGCCAGGCAGCTCAGGCCAGCAAAAGTGTCCAGTGATAAAAATGTCTTCATTTTCAAAGCAGGAAAAAAGTGGTGGCAAAAAGCAGACTTTCTCCATGTGCCTCCTGAGCTCTGCCGTGTTAGCACCCCCCTACACTTGAAAAACAAAAGCCAGTGCTGAAGCTCAAGAGCTCCCTGACTCTGAGCAGGACGAAGGCGATTTCCTTGTCTACTCATGCAGATTATCCATAACTCCTTTCCCAAGGAGCGTGAGGACTCTTTGCAGTAGCCATGCCCCTCTCCATGCCGTTTCCGAGCAGAGCTCTTTGACGTAACGCTACCCTTCCTCTACAGAGCCTTCAGTAAAATCGATGACACCAGCTGACCTGAATCTCACCTCCGTGGGTCAAACGACGACAGCCAAATCCTCTTCCCTCACTACAACACTACTGGCATTGATCATGCAAGGTAAGTATGGAAAACCATGGAAAACTCAAAATTTTGCTCAGACTAGCCCACGCCACGCTACTTATCTAGTAGAAGCAACTTTTGAATCTCTTTGAGGCTTTGCTAAAAGAGCAGCCCATTCCAGCTCCCCCAAGACACAGGGCTGGCTGGGCACAACCATGGCCTGGTTGTGGCAGCCAGATCATGCTCCACCGAGTAATCTTTTGTGTAGGACCTACAGGCACCCAGCCCTCCCCAGATGACATCTCTCAAGCTGACCTCTCGTGGACACCATGGAAACCCAACAGCTCTCCATAACACAATCAGTAGCAGCTTCAAGTGTTAATTCTCCTTTCCTGTGTTTTTCTTTATCTAGATGAGAAGTCTAGTGACAGCAGAAGCACAGCAGCTTCACCACCTCAAGGTACTTTGTCCTTTTATAAAGTAACAAAACGTTTAGATAATTTCATGGCAATTACCTTACTTGGTTCACATGGTGCAGGTTGTCTAAGCATTACTCTTTGTCCTGGGGTTGAGCCATGAGTCACACCCAAAATCATGTCTGGTATCCTTACAAGACCAAATTAATATCCTCTTCCTGGGAGGACCTTGAACAGTAGAAAGACAGATGGATGTATAGGAAAAGGGAGCCCTTTGAACATCCTTTAAAAAAACCCAAAATCATTTTGCTTTTGACAGTTTGCTAAGCCCATAGAATCATCAAATCACAGAATGGTTTGAGTTGGAAGGGACCTTAAAGACCATCCAGTTCCACCCAGGGACACCTCCCACCAGACCAGGTTGCTCCAAGCCCCATCCAACCTGGCCTTGAACCCCTCCAGGGATGGGGCAGACACAAGCCCAGCCTGTAAGACAAATTAGAGAATTCAGTAAGAGTTTTCTCAGAACAAGGGCAGAATCCAAGCGAGCAGGAAGACTGAAATCTGACAACCGTCTGGTTCCCTGTTAAAGATTCAGCCTCAAAAATCTGCAACAGTCAAGATGGAAACTCTGAGGCTCTGGCTCTCCCAGTACCTCTCAGATCTTCTCTAAGGCAGGCAAGGTGAAACGCCCGTGGTCAGCTCTGCCTGCACAGATGTCCAACCAGCACGCCTGTGCCCAGCCAAGCCAAGAGCCCTCTGCATCGGAGCAGATTGCTATTAATTATCACCCTGCTTTACAGCTGAAAAAGCTCCATACATCTTCGGCTATAGAAATGTTGCTGAGGCTTCCAAAAGCGAAGTCTCCTGTTGTGTGAGACCCAGTGTTGCCCAGTGATGGGGTATCCGTGCCAGGCTCAGCCAACCACAGCCTCTGCCTGCCGCCTGTGGCTGGAAGGACAATTTCAGAATGAAACAAAAAGGTTTTGATGACTGCTGAAAAAAATCGCACAGCAACAGTGCCCGCCTCTCAGGACTGTCCTGCTCCGCGTGGTGACCCGTCTCCAAACCAGACAGATTTCTTATTTCATACCATTTCCCCTTTTTCTTCTGACTTCTCGCAAAATTACATTCTGAAACGGTGATGTTTTCTGCAAGACAGGAACGCCAGTCTCAGCTGTGCACCCTGTGCTCCAGCCGCCAGGAGCTGTTTCCCACCTCTCCAGGCAACACACACTTTTGGCCAATGCTCCTATTGGGAAGGTGGGGATGGGAAAGGAGGAAAGAAGATCCTACCCGACCTACAGATGATCTTCTGAAGCTCTAAAGTATCACTTTTAGCCTCCTGGCAGGGTTTGTAGCTCTTCATTAAGGTCAAAGCCAATAATCTGGCCGTTCAACACACACCCAGGAGGCAACAAAGGGTGTTTTTTTTTCTCTGCACAAGTGAAACACATGGGCTAGCTTTAAATTTGCTTGCACAGGCGTTGGAAGCAGCTGTCACAAACCAAACAGCTCCATTTAAGCCAGTCCATCCCACTGAGAACTGGAGCCCTTACTCGAACAAGCCTCTAGGCTGCCACAGCCAGACCACATACGGTGTACAAGTCAGCCCAACTCAAACTAGCGCAGTTCCTTCTAGATGACCCAGAACACCACTAATTCCAAGGACAAGCCAAACAGTCAGTCCACACCCAGAATCTGCAGAATTTCTTCCCCTAAGCAGATTATTTTATTTTTTTTTAAGTCTCAATGTTTACCAGCAATAGCACATCTATAACCTTCCCAGTTCACTTCTCCGGTATTCAATTGCCTTATCTGCCCAAAAACTGCATCTGGGACTGCAGAACCTAAAGAGTTTATATAAGGATATTTGAATTTTGGTTCCCTGTTTCTATTTGGACATGGAAAATAGTATTAAAGTATGTTTGGTGGGAAGGTTTTAGCCTGAGTATGAATTCCATGTTTTCCCAGCTAACACCAGCATCACCATGACTCCGTTCTCCTCTCCAGCATGCCCATTAATCTTTTTGGTTATCAGATGATACTCAAGGACAAGGCTCACATTCTGCTTTCCTCTGTGCAGGTCAGGAGCCCAAGAGAAGCGAGAGTGCCACGACATCCCCAACTCAAGGTGCTTCCTCCTTCCTCTCACAGGGAGGTAATTACCACTAGGTATTTTATAGCCCTTTTCACAGCCAACAGCAAGGCCATCACACTGCTGTCTTCTGGGCAGCATCGGGAAGGGCTAACAAGTACCCACGGGATGCTGGCCACGCTACCTAGCCCTTGAAAAGCCTGTAAAGCCCCACAGAAGCAGCACTTTGGGGCAATCTGTTGAGCTTGGGAACGGCGGCTGTGAGTCACAGCGGGGAAGGTGCCACTGTGGGAGACAGGACAAGCCCCCCCTCCTCAAACACACTGCCAGATCAGTCCTTCACCTGCCACGCTCCGCTTCCTCGCTGGGGCCCCCGCAGAAATCCCTGCGGGTGTTCGATAAAAAGGGTCACACCAAGGCAATCTGGTTCCCCACACAGGTCTTGAACACTCTGCTGTTAACGTTGGTGGGGCTGGCAAGTGCATGTTAGGTCCTCTAGCATTGCTAGGAATCCTCTTCCCCACCTTGGAAGAAAGACTTTTATATAAAACTACCTCTTTTTCCCTCTTGCAGGCACCTCAAAACCCGTCACACCAACACCGGAGTCCTCTGGCTACTTGCCTGAGCCCACTCCGACGGATGACAAATCACCACTGACGGTGGTAGCTTTCGGTAAGGTCTTGTGCAACCTGGGGAGAGGAAGGGGGGTCAGGTTCGGACACCCAGCTTCAAAGATGCTTCCCTGGAGATGGCTCCACAGTTTTTTCCTTCAGTGTGCCTGCTCCTGGAGTTTTCAGAGTGCAAGGGAAAACCCTAGAGAAAAAGACTTGCCACCAACAGGCAATAAAGCACCTAATAAATACTCCCAGCCATGCCCAGTATACAAGGGATAGACAATTTGGAAATCCACCACGGCTACACCTGAGCTTGGGATCTTGCTCCCAGCACCAGCGTTTGACCCAGCTCCACGTTAGGACCAGAACTGGGCACAAACAATCCCACACCATGCCTTTGTCTCCCTAATAGTGTCTAGAATAAACCTGGAAGATTAGATGGAGGTGTTTTTTTCCCTGTAAAACTGTTGGGACTTCATTCCCACCCTGCCCTTAAGCAGTTCACCTGCTTGGCAGCAAGCAGCCAAGTCCTCCGCATCCCTCAGACTGCAGGAGGATGGAGCAAGAGATGCCATACCTTAACCTGGCGCTAGATTTGAAGATAGGCACGGGGCAGATTTGAGACACGCTCTGCCTCGGGCTACACTCTCCCCCTAAATGAACAAAAAAACCCCAATTTGCTCATTTCTATCACACTGTAGGAAAAAAAAAGTGTTACTTCAGAAGCATTTTTGAAAGTCAAGTGTTAACTTCATGAGAGCCATTTGCTTATATCCTCCGAGGGAAGGCACAAGAAGCCCTGAAGCAGTCCTAACAGGACAAGACTCCCGTGCAACGAATAGTTTGATTTATTGAGGCCAGATATCAGAACCAAATCTGTGCTTGGCCACTGGTTTATGAGACAGACAACATCACTCACAGTCTTAAGCTTGTCTCTCCCTGTTATATTACCTATTTATCTGAGTTTATACACCTTTAGGATAAGATTTACCGCCTGTAGTAGGGACGTACTGATGGCAATCAATCCCCAGGGTAATCAGCTGATTTCTGCCCTCTTGGCACTGCCTTGCCAATTAAGTATTTATTCATCAGAAGCCCTGTGAGGCTAAAACACAAGAGGATAAAGCCATTCACTCTGGTGTCTTCTTATTTCTCCGCCTATTACGGACCATGCTCATTTTAATGAAAATATTGATTTCCTACCCAAGTTTTGGTGGCAGTCAAAGTCTCTCCGCCACCCCAGAAGCCAAGGACAGGTACAATGTTGTATCAATCACAGACAGTTCTTTCCTCCATCCCCAGGTGTCATCAGCTTCATAGTTATCCTGATAGTGGTTGTGATCATCCTGGTCAGCGTGGTCAGCCTGAGGTTCAAGTGTAACCGCTCAAAGGACTCAGAAGGTATTTTCCTGGGGCGATCTGTCTTTCCCCACCCACAAAAACCACCCGTTTCCATGCGGACTTAGCAATTCCTAAAAGATGCTTTTAAAGAGCTTACACGGTGGGGAGGTTTTGAAGTCAAATTGGAACCGCTGGATGAAGCGTGACCACCTCTTTAGAGCCCCAGCCCAAAGGAAACACTCTCGAGTGTGCCGCAGTTGACCGTACAGGTTTCCAGAGGTGGACAGCACTTCCAGCAAAAGCCATGGAGTTTGACACTCCTCCAGGAATTCCATTTCCCACCAAGCAGTGCCCACTAGAGGGCAAGGCTGCTCTACAGCAAGCCGGGAGCTGCCAGAAGGCCGAAGGATGTTAGTGACTAAAGAGGCAGCCAAGCATTCAGTCCTGCCTCTCTGTCACATTAATTGAGGAATTTTCTCTAATAATCTCTCGAGTATCCCCCGTGGTGTCTCTAATCTCATTTGGGTTTCATTTATAACTCTGTAAAACGTAATTCTGACTTACTTTATTGCTTGGCTGTGACATTTTCTCACCTGTGCGTCACCAACTGCCTTTCTCCCTCCAGACAAACAGAAACCAGGGACCTCCATGGTATCAGAGAGGTAAGGCTGCTCACGCCATTCACATCCGATTGAAAGGGCCTACTTTATACCAGGAGTAAATTTAGCAAGGAAAAGAGGCTGCTTTGGTTATTTCGGGTGGAACGAAGCATTTCCAGACATCTTTGAGACAGGCAAAAACCCAAAATGAGCGCTGATAGCACCTCATCCTCAGCCTGATGGAGACAAAGGTTGACGTTCGATATTTAGGGGCCTCATTTCAAAACTGCACTGATATCTGTGAAGACTCACCACCCTCCAAAAGCAGTTTGCTTGCTTTTCTTTGCCTAGATACAGACTTTAGGTCTAAATCTGGTTTCTGGATCTCAAAGCAGCCTCAGTGAGATGAGATCAGGTGCCTAAAAATATCTTCCATAATGCCTATTGCTGTTACCTAGCAAGAGCGAGATAAGGGGGTCCCGGTCCAGAGACCTTTGGAGGAGAAGCACCAAGTGGTAGATGGTCCATCTGAACCCCACAGTCCATCACTGCTACCCAATAAGAGAGGCTGCAGGTGGGAAAGCAGCAGGAAATAAGAGCAGGAAGGGACCAAAACATGTTCCTCCGACTTTTCCATCCGATAGTTTTCTACCAAAGCAATGAAGTCTGCTTTGGAAAGAGGCAAGGGACCCGGGGAGCAAAGTCCCTAAGTATTTAGGTGCCAAAGTTGCACCAACACGAATGGTTCACAAATACCCTTAACAATCATGCTCTGAGTGATCTGAGACACTGAGGCAGGACACAGCAGAGCAGAGGCCTGTGCCCCCCAGGCACCCTAACCCCCAACGCCATCCAGTCTCCATTGGCACTAAACGCATATCCCAGCCCGCAGGGTAGGGAGAAAGGGGAATTCCACCTTCCTAACACTCCTAACTCTCGCTCGTTAGAGAGACACTGGCAATCCATGAGCAGCAGCATGGGACGTAAAAAATATCTCCCCGTGTATGACAAATAAGCTTACGGGCAAAGGACAGAGGGACACGGTAACGTTTCTTTCTGTTCCAGCTCTGGTAAGGGCTGCAGGGCCAGGAGGTAAGTCAGTCACTGGGAACCAGATCCAAACTGTCCCTCGATTCTGCCTACAGTAGTGACACGGGTGACAACGGTGCTTTCTGTTGGGCATCCGAATTTGGATGCGCTGCTCATTTCCCCAGAGACCTCTGAGCCTGTGGTTCAGGCAGGGGACGGGGACTTTGGCGCTGAGGATGGGCCTGAACTGGGCCAGCAGCTCAGCCCTGCTCCCGTGTCCCCACCGGTTCGCCCCCAAGTTGTGTGCAAAGAAACTCCCTCCTCCTCTTTTCCAGAGTAGTTAACACAGCCTTCTCTTCCTGACAGCTGCTCGGCAGGCACAAGCCAGAAGGATAACAGCATCACTCTCATCTCCATGAAGAACATCAACATGAACAACAGCATGAGTTATCCACCATCAGAAAAGGTTTCCCTTTTAAGCCTCGCCTTTTAGAGAGTTAGCTGGGGATTACTTATCTTGCTGGATAAGAGCATGCCTTCAAGTTATTTCTTTGCTCTCTCACTCCTTCAGAAAGATAATAAAAAACAGCTGCCATCAAAGTCCTAAAGGGCCAAACCGGTTCCAGGTGAAAAATTTGGATGCCCATCTCAGGTTTATCCAAGCTGCCTGAGCTCCAGGCATCACGTATACCTCACGTAAATAGGTGCCATCACCCAGGGCCAGCTATTGGACCTGGAGTGGCTTGTCGCTAAATGAAGAGGTAAATAAGCCAGCCTGCGTGAAGACACCCTCTAGTCCAAGCTTACCGCAGGCGGGACCGGAGCACGTTCCCATCAGTACTCTCAGATCCATCCCACACGAGTAATTCACACCATTTTAAGCTGTTTTAAAGCTAAACTGGCATGGGACTGGGTTGGAGGGAACACCATCACTTAACTTATTTTGCCAGCCCAAACAGGCTGCTGATGCACCGTGTTTTGTTCCTTTTACAGGTGCTATGAAGCCAAGGACCCAGAGCTTGAAGCTGACTCCTGACAACCAGCAGTGACTATCTAGGTTTTTGGTTTGTTTTGGTTTTTTTTTTTACCTTGGGGAAAAAGCAAGGATGGACTTTATATATAAATTATTATGTCCTTTCTGATCACTACACTTACAGTAGCATCCCACATAGCTTCCCCGCCTGGGGTCTAAGGGCTTTCTCCAGTTGCAGCCTGCCATGCTCAATGGTTGATATCTAACTCTATTTTTTATATGCCTTCGAAGCCTCAGATCATTCCAGCAGCAAGAGGCACCAAGGAAACATCTACTTTGCTAATAAACTGCTGCCTTGGATTAATGGCCTTTATAGTCCATGCAAGCCAGTAACGGGCTCGTTAATCAGTACAGCCCCACATTGAGTCAATTCCAAGCATTAGAAAGGCATAATCTGAAGCTGAAGGTCTAATGGGACATAAATGGCCAAGTCTTAGGTCAAATCCTTATCCTTGGTGCCCCCTTTGTCCCCACAGCGGTGGGGATGTTCACATCTACCTACCTCACAGGGTTGTTGTGAGGCTACGTTAATCAATGCCTGTAAAGCATTTGGAGAGCCAGGAATTAAAGGTGCTGCTGAAATGCAAATTGCTGTCTTAAATACCTTATAATTAATAACTGAGCTTAAGGCAGGCAGCTCGCTATCTCCCCACGGGTCCGACATGCTCAAAGACAACTCATCTTAAGTGTAAACAACAAGGTCTCTGCACAGACAGAGTTTTATCTGGGTGCAAAAAGGAGTGGCCCCAAGCAAAATGCTGAGCTACTTCAGCTCCTGAGGTTTGGTAGCCCGAGTTTGCTGGGAGAACTTCCACCTTCTGTACCACCACTCTCCCAGAGCTTCCCCATAGACTAGAAAAGCGGATGCCCCTTCCAGTTCAGCCAGAGCACCAGGAACCACCATTGCACCCTCGAGTGACCACAATAACGAGAAGAGTCCTCCATTAAACCCCAGAGTGCAGCAGCTCACGTTTGGAGCCAGTTGGATCACAACCTGAGCCGGCTCAGACCCAGCACCAGTCACTTTCACCACCAACAGCAAAACAGAACCTTATAAGCTGAGCGATGGAAGAAGGGAAGGCTCCAGGGAGACCTTAAAGCCCCTTCCAGTACCTAAAGAGGGTCTATAGGAGAGATGGGGAGGGACTCTTCGTGAGGGAGTCTAGTGATAGGACGAGGGGAACAGTTTCAAACTGGAAAAGAGGAGATTGAGATGAGATCTGGGGAAGAACTTCTTTGGTGTGAGGGTGGTGAGAGCCTGGCCCAGGTTGCCCAGAGAAGCTGTGGTTCCCCCATCCCTGGAGGGGTTCAAGGCCAGGTTGGAGGGGGCTTAGAGCAACCTGGTCTGGTGGGAGGTGTCCCTGCCCAGGGCAGAGGGTGGCACTGGGGGGACTTTAAGGTCCCCTCTAACCCAAACCATTCTATGATTCTATGATGGAGATACTTACCATTGAGGCTGAGCAATATCTAAAGGGCAGGTGGGAAGAGGATGGGGCCAGACTCTTCTCAGCGATGCCCGGTGACAGGACAAGGGGCAATGGGCACAAGTTGGAACACAGGAAATTCCATCTCAGCATGAGGAAAAACTTCTTTCCTGTGAGGGTGGCAGAGCCCTGGAAGAGGCTGCCCAGAGAGGGTGTGGAGTCTCCTTCTCTGGAGACATTCAAACCCACCTGGATGCGTTCCTGTCCGACTTGCTCTGGGTGACCCTGCTTTGGACTAGGGGATCTCCAGAGGTCCCTTCCAGCCCCTGCAATACCCAGCCTCCATGTGACTGTAAGAGAAACGATACACTGTTGGGTACTTCTGGAGGTCTCAGCTCCCTTACTCAGCAGCGTAGCATACTAAAGCACTAAATCTGCAATGAGCTTTGCCTCTGCCCATCTTCACCATGACCCCTGCTGGCAAGCTTCACCAGCTCCAGAGTCAACACAGACCTCCAGAGCACCTCATCTACCCAGCAGCAGGACGCCAAAACACCGCCTTCTCCTGACATGAGCATCCACATCCATCAAACCTGAAGGCAAACTGCGAAGTTAAGGAAAAAATGATCTAGCCGAGCACTCAAAATAGGTATCACCACACACGTTCCCCTGCACCGCCTGATGAAACATAATAATTTACCTTGATTTGATTTTATAGGGTGGATAAGAGATGTCTACTGGAACATGCAGTGCTAGAGGTAGCCGCGCTTTGCAGCTGGCAATTAAGCGTTCAGCAAAATAAATGCAACGCTTGCACAACTCCTGCTACGATCCAACCCGCTTTCTGTCTTTCACGTACACACCAGGTTGCTTGATGAGGTATTTTTTAAAGAAATTAAGCCCTTCTGGTAAAATTGCTGAAAAGTAAAATGACATCACTCCACTCACCCAGCCTCCAGCAGACCAGTGAGTTTGCATAAGATCCCAGGCGATTCCTAGGTAGGTGGATCCAGACAGCTCCACATCTCTGAGACTGTGACTTAGTGAACGAAGCCTCACAAGCAGGTTTTTGGTCCCAGGAAGACACGGCAAAGGCACAGGTAAGCACCTGTGGTATCAGACACTTCAGTAATTGCCAAGCTTTAACTAACCTCCCCTCCACAATGACCTCTGAAAGATAGCCCCATGCTTAATTTTCCTTCCTTTGGGCTCCTTCTTCCCACGGACTCTTGAGGGTCTTGACAAATAACCCCAGCCAGCTCCAGTCTAAAACCGATCCACATCCAAAAGCAAAATTCCAACTTTGACCTTGTTCAAAAGAAAGAATGAATAAAAAATGAACAAAAGAAGTGATATAACCCTTAATTTCCAGTCGCTGCTGCTCACGTGAAAGGAGAGGTCTTTTCCAAGCTGCTGTGCTCCTACAAAGCATGCTGGTGGAAGACACGAACTCCCTTACTCCATGCCCGCAGCTCATTAGCGCAGCTTTAATTGGCGCATGCGACGAGGGGAAGCAATGCATGAAAGGAGCTGCAGGACAAGACCTTGAGGGTTTTCCAACCGAAGCCTGGTCAGAAGGTGTGGAGCTGGCATTTCTCCAGGTTCCCCCCAGTCTCAACACAATGACCCAAGACCATCTCCCGTGGCCCTGCCAACCCAGCAGCGCTGCCAGGAAGGAGCCCAGAGTGTGATGTCATAGAATCACGGAACGGTGATTCTGGTTCCATGGAAATGGATCATCCAGTGCCACCCCCTGCCATGGGCAGGGACACCTCCCACCACACCAGGTTGCTCCAAGCCCCCTCCAACCTGGCCTTGAACCCCTCCAGGGATGGGGCAGCCACAGCTTCTCTGGGCAACCTGGGCCAGGCTCTCACCACCCTCACAGCAAAGAGTTTCTTCCTGAGATCTCATCTAAATAT
>VXAK01020048.1:51381-72816 GCA_013399435.1 Arenaria interpres | reverse complement strand
CCGGGGAGAGGGGGGCCGAGAGAGCAGCGGGGGGCCGTTGAGCTCCTGAGGGAGCAGGAGGAGCGCCTGAGGGAGCAGCGAGGCCTCATGGAGCGCCTGAGGGAGCAGGAAGGCCCCGTGGAGCACCTGAGGGAGCAGGAAGGCCCCAGGGAGCACCTGAGGGAGCAGTGGGGGCGGGTGACAGGCGACAAGGGGAACATTGAGTCTCCACGGGGGTGTCTGTGGGGGATAGGCCATTGAAGATAACCCTCTTTTGCCCTCCCAGAATAAAGAGGTGTCGGAACTACTATGAGATTCTGGGGGTGGAGAGGGACGCCGGCGAGGAGGAGCTGAAGAAAGCCTACCGCAAACTGGCCTTGAAATTTCACCCTGACAAGAACCGTGCTCCTGGGGCGACGGAGGCGTTTAAAGGTGAGGGGAAAGGGGGCAGGCCCGCCTTCCAGCAAGATTAAAACAGGGACAGACTGCCTCAGGCTTACAGTTCTGCACCTTATATAAATAAAGGCATCATACAGGCATGTATAGCTTGTCGTTTCTGTAAACAGGTATGTGCCTCTCCACAAAATCCCGCGTTCACTCGGCGAGATTTGCCTTTTCATCTCCAGAATACAGATTTCCATTAGAAAGAAAGGGGAGCATATCCCAGATCTCATTCCTAGGTACTGCTAAAGGTCCTGAACAATGCGTGGAAATGATACTGGCCATGCAGGAGAGTGTGGTGTTGTGTAACCAGTAACCGCTCTGTGTCATAAATAAAATTACATATATATATATATGCAAGCACATGATATTTGAGTCTGATATTCTGTGTCTGGACTTTTCAGTAATGCAATTACAATTTAAACCTGTATCAACAATGTTAGCATCTGAACTCTTACATCTTCTTGCCTTTTCCATGCTGTGTTTGCAGCTGGCTGCAACAGCACTGTAAGGCAGCGCGAGGAAAGTAAGGTACTCATTCATAGTCTACTAGTATAAGGAGTTTTTGAAGGGCCTTGCTTTATTTATTTTTGTGTTAGGGTTGTATTTCTTTATGAACTTGTTTACAGCCATGATCTGGCAAAGATCAAAGAAGAAAATGAACCAAACAAACACTTCTGGGTGGCTTGACATGAAGTGTGAAAGAGATATGCTGTACAGCTTCCAAAGCATCTCTGCCGAGAGAAAAGCTTGGGAATCTCATTCTGGTTTTTAATCAGTCTCTGTAGTTATTAACTTCATATCAACTGTATACAGAGCTGTATTTCTATATCAGTGCTTAGTTTGATCTGATAAAATGTTGCGGTCTCACTCAATCTCTTGACTGAAGTTATTTCTCCCACCTCATTTTTACAAATATTTGGGCTCTCTGTATATACTTCAACACATTTGTCTCTCTCCTGGTGTCGGTGACAGCAGGAAATAGGTTCCATCATGGCTAATGCCAGTGTGGTAACACTTACTTTACAAAAACAGTTCTTTCAAAAGTAACTCATTCTTTCGTCAAGCACAAATTTTTTTATGCCTCTTTTGGGCTTTTTCTGCTTACCAAAGTGTGAGATCTGAAAATATTGCATGATGTGCCTGTGTAATGCTTCTTTTAATTCACTCTCCAGCAATAGGCAATGCTTTTGCAGTTCTCAGCAACCCTGAAAAACGATTGCGGTACGATGAATTTGGAAGCGACCAAGAGCATGTCAGCGCTGGCCAGGCCAGGCACTATAATTACTACACAGAATTTGAAGCGGACATTACACCAGAAGAAATATTCAATGTCTTTTTTGGCGGGCACTTTCCTACAGGTCAGTATCCCACCCTCTCTTGAAAATTTCTGATGGTGCTTGTCAGGGGTGGGAACATTTTAGCCTGGCAAGGGGTTAGGCTGTTTGATTCTTGGGTAGGCAACGTTTTAATACCAGCTGTAGCTGAAGACCCTTATTTTTGGTTTTGCTTTTATTCCATCTGTTGTCTGAAGCCAGCAATGGTATGGGAGGTAAAATAAGGTGTGAACAGGAAGGGATCAGGGGCATCTTTGCTGCTGCTGATGTACTATGTCCAGTTTTGGGCCCCTTGCAACAGGAAAGGCATTGAGGGGCTGGAGCGTGTCCAGAGAAGGGCAGTGGAGCTGGTGAGGGGTCTGGAGCACAAGTCTTGTGAGGAGCGGCTGAGGGAGCTGGGGGTATTCAGCTGGAGAAAAGGAGGCTGAGGGGAGACCTTCTCGCTCTCTCCAACTCCCTGAAACGAGGGTGTAGCCGGGGGGGGGTCAGTCTCTTCTCCCAAGGAACAGGCGATGGGACAAGAGGGAACAGCCTCAAGTTGCACCAGGGGAGGTTCAGATTGGATATTGGGGAAAATTTCTGGACTGAAAAGGTTGTCAGTCATTGGAAGAGGCTGCCCAGGGCAGTGGTGGAGTCCTCATCCCTGGAGGTATTTAAAAGCCGGGCAGACGTGGTGCTGAGGGACATGGGTTAGTGGTGGGGTTTGTCAGTGTTGGGTTGATGGTTGGGCTCGATGATCTGAGGGGTCTTTCCTGGACAGTTCTATGATTCTACCTCCCTGCGTCCCAGTGCAGCATTGGTGGCAGCTCCTGGCGTTGTGGTCTCAGTGCCCCTAGAACTAGGAAAACATGGGAGTTCATTTGGCTTCCAGCAGCTTGCACGCTGTAAAGAAATTAAAACTTCTTAGCTTAGAAGGCGATGCCTGCCAGGAGAGGCTGGCTGTTACCGGATAGGCAGTATCCAGTAGCAACAGCAGATCCCTACCTGTGGCAGCTCCGTGTGTGTCTCAGTCTAGCCTTGGCTTTTGTATTCTTAGTAAGATCCTGCAAGGTCAATGGAATACATGTTCGGATTAAAAGTAAATCTGAAAGATATGGTGAGCTCAAGGGTCTTCCTGGCAGTATCTAACCAGTTGTTTTAGTGCACTCATAAATTTTCTCACCTCCAAGGCATGGTATAAAGCAACGTATGCACCAGTTACTGCAGCCGAAACCACAGGTACGGGTAATTACTGACAGGCTCCACATAACCTAAGTCTGTGTGGTAGCATCTTGCAGCTCAGGGGATTTCAAATTGGTTTCAGAATTTGATCAACAGATGTGCAAAGTGAGCCAAACTCAGCATGACCCACGGAGTTTGTGAGTTTTCCATTTCTGACTCTACAAGAAGTTGCACCTGCGTGTGCCTTTTGCCTCAGCCAGCGGTGAAACATTGCCCTTGTGGAACATGATTGCTGTGTAGCTGCAGGCGACAGGGGTGCTTGAGAATGTACCCTCTGCGAGTTTGCTGATGATGCCAAACTGGGAGGGGTGGCTGACACACCAGAAGGCTGTGTTGCCATCCAGCGAGACCTGGACAGGCTGGAGAGTTGGGCAGAGAGGAACCTGATGAAATTCAACCAGGGCAAGTGTGGGGTGCTGCACCTGGGGAGGAATAACCACATGGACCCTTACAGGTTGGGGGTGGCCTGCTGGAGAGCAGCTCTGAGAAGAAAGACCTGGGAGTCTTGGTGGACAACAGGATGGCCATGAGCCAGCAATGGGCCCTTGTGGCCAAGAAGGCCAATGGCATCTTGGGGGGCATCAGGAAGAGTGTGACCAGCAGGTGGAGGGAGGTCATCCTGCCCCTCTGCTCTGCCCTGGGGAGGCCCCATCTGGAGCACTGGGTCCAGTTCTGGGCTCCCCAGTTCAAGAAAGGCAGGGAACTGCTGGAGAGGGGACAGCAGAGGGCTACAAAGATGATGAGGGGCCTGGAGCATCTCTCTGATGAGGAAAGGCTGAGGGACTTGGGTCTTTTTAGTCTGGAGAAGAGAAGGCTGAGGGGGGATCTGATCAACGTCTACAAATACTTAAAGGGTGGGTGTCGGGAGGATGAGGCCAGTCTTTTTTCAGTGGTGCCCAGTGACAGGACAAGAGGGAACAGGCACAAATTTGAACATAGGAAGTTCCATCGTAAACATGAGGAGGAACTTCTTTCCTGTGAGGGTGGCAGAGCCCTGGAAGAGGCTGCGCAGAGAGGTGGTGGAGTCTCCTTCTCTGGAGACATTCAGAACCCGCCTGGACACGTTCCTGTGGGACCTGCTCTGGGTGGACCTGCTCTGGCAGGGGGTTGCCCTGGATGATCTCCAGAGGTCCCTTCCAACCCCGTATTATTCTGTGATTCTGTGAGTTGGGGACAAGAAATTGAGGAGCTGCAGGAGGAATCTGGGTGCTGGGGAGGGCAGGTTTAACAGGCAGAGTGGCATGAAGAAGTAAACAGGAATTTTTATCAAGTTGGCAAAGAATAAGAAAACAAAAAGATAATTTCACAGTAATAGGTGTTGGTGGTAAACAATAGTTTCTTGACCAAAAAAAATCCAAAAAGTGTTTGGGTCTGAATTTATGCATGTTTTCCTAATCTAAACGTGAGTTTTAAATGATGGAAAATTCTCAGGTCAGCAGTTTTCCAAGTAGGCAAAGTCTACACATTTCTACTTAGCTTTCTGGAAATTTGAGTAAGATTAAAACCATTTGGGTCATCTTAGGGTAAACTCTTTTCTACAGCTTTTGTGGGCAGGTTTATGGCTTCTTTGTTGGTTTTTTTTTTTGTTAACTGGTCATTTTTTTGCTATGGAAATTCAGTGGAAAAGTATTAAAATGTTAAATCTCAGAAGTCAAAAAGGAGACTCTACACGAGTCATAGTGCTGCGGTTGTAATGGACAGAGGCTACAAATTGAACTTCCTTCTCATAAAATAAATGCACGACAGAGGGAAAGAAGCTGCTGGCAGAAATTCTTTGAGAAACTTAGGATTTGGGAAAACTTTTCTTCTAGGCACCCTGCAAAAGCCGTTCTTCTCTTCCCACACTCGCTTCTGTTTTTTCACAGCTTGGTAAGATATTGCCTGAGCAGTGTTGAAACTTTCAAGAAAGAAACTTCCTTCTTTAAGCCAGCTCCCTGTTGGAGCTCTGACTGCAAACATGCCTCCACCCTTGGAAAAATCTCTGAACAAGCAATGAAACAGATGTTTTGACACGAGGGCAAAGGTCACTTCCGTCCAGGTTTCTTGCAGAATTCTTTGGGAAATTCAGAGAAAGGACAGTCTAAGAATGTTAAATAATGTGACATCTTTCCCAGGGCTTAAAAATAGATCTGCATTTCTGTTGTTAGGATAAGGCCACAAATTTCAATTCTCTAATACGAAGACATACTGAATTTCAAAAGAGGAGAGCACAGCTATTATTAAGATATTCATATGGTGATAAAATCGGAGCTGAAGCTTCAAATCGAAACAGCACATGCAATTCATTTTAGATTTTTTTTTAAATAAATCAACTACATTCAGTGTGCAAGAAAGGAAATCCTGAATTGTACTCTTTTTAACACATTTTTAACATCTTTTTACTTATGATAAAGTCATTAAGGAAAACTATTAATAGCTTGAAGGAAGAGGAAGTAGAAATGAGCATGGAAGACCATATTCATTAATTATGGGAAGCCATAATTCATGGCTTGCGCCTGGTGAAGCAAATGAATTTTCCTGCGTAGAGCTTGGGAATGCAGCACAAGCGATGGCCTGGCAAGTGAATGTGGCAAGAACAACACTAAAATATGAATCATAAAATCACAGAATTGTCCGGGTTGGAAGGGACCTTTAAGATCACCTAGTCCAACCATCAGCCTAACAGATTAAAAACCATCACTAAACCATGTCACTGTCAACCCGGCTTTTGAACACCTCCAGGGATGGTGCCTCAACCCCTTCCCTGGGCAGCCCATTCCAAGGCTTAAGAACCCTTTCCGTGGAAAAAATTTTTCCTGATATCCGACCTGAACCTCCCCTGGTGCAACTTGAGGCCGTTTNCTCCTCACAAGACTTGTGCTCCAGACCCCTCACCAGCTCCGTTGCCCTTCTCTGGACACGCTCCAGCCCCTCAATATCATTTTTGTGGTGAGAGGCCCAAAACTGGGCACAGCCCTCGAGGTGGGGCCTCACCAGTGCCCAGTACAAGGGGACCATCACCTTCTGAGTCCTACTCCCCACGCTGTTCCTGACACAGGCCAGGATGCTGTTGGCCTTCTTGGCCACCTGGGCACACTGCTGGCTCATGTGCAGCGTGTATGAGATATAATAATAAAAATTATAGCATGTTTCTGTAGTTTGATTTCAGTTAAGATGGACTTGGGGCAAACTTCACGATTTCTCTGGTACGCTTTTTGGAACGACGTGTTACTTTGACATTTAAATCTGAGGCGTGTTTGCACTTTGTAATCTGAGGTCTCCCAAGTGTAATCCAGGCCGTGGAGCGTAAGCCTGGATAATCAGCTAGAAACTCTGAGAAATGCAGGTGACCACCAGCAGCAGGTTGAAAATCGTGACTCTCTCTTGGTTTCTTTTAACAGGAAATATCCATATGTTCTCAAATGTAGCCAGAGATGCACATTATTATCCCCGGAGGCACCGACATGAGAGACAATGGACGCAGGAGCCAGAGGAGGAAGAAAACAGGCCACAGGTAGCCAGGAGGAGGGATCTCTTGGGCTTAAATATTTCACCAGGATGAGGGGATGACACTTGCACAGCTGAAGCCAGGACAGACTTTCCCATCCTTAAATGCTCAGTGTTTAGCCTCAAGTGCTGCAGCCAAAATGGATGTTTTAAAAAGTAACTAGATCGTCTTTTATTCATGGCTACTTTAAAAATACATTGTATTGATAAGATTACAGTCTCTGGAGCTTCTGGAGTGTTTTGCTGGTGCTTACTTTTTGCAGGCTCTGAAGGTTTGGCAATCCAACAACAATTCCTCCAAATGTGGATCGATAACAGATACGGAAATACTGGCTTGTCCTCACGGTGTATTTAATCCTTCTTTAAACTAGCACACACTTTCTGCCCAGGTGCTGCACGGGCTTTTTCCAGCGCTGGGGCAGGATGGATCTGGGATACTTTTTAGCATCTGAAACCTCTGGATGAGACACAAGGTGTCATTTGTTGGTAGCACACATACACACACGCCACCTGCCTTGGAAGAACCTTCCTCCAGAGGCAGGCTGTTAACCTAGCGAGATCCTTCTCCAAGGAAGATTGATTTTTTCCCTGTGAATCTCTCACAGTCAGGCTCTGAAAAACCAGGTACAGCCTATAGACAGCTAAGCTGGGGCAAATGAATCCCACCTACTACTGCGTCAGGTGTTCTTGCTGCTAGCCCAGGACAGAGAGCAAACTCTAAATAGCTGCGTATTATATTTTGCTCTGGATTAGGGAAGGCATTTTAGAAGGGTGGTTTAAAAATCAGGTGAAGAGCAGAAGTAAAGATCTGTGCTTTTGTGTGGCTGTCTGTTTTTTTTTTTCTCCCTTTTTTGTTCTCATAAATTCATTCGAACAAAAACCCCAAGTGCTTGCATCCTGTCCCAAGTCACATTGCATACGGTCTCGTAACCCTTTCCTTCTCAGCCATTTATCCAGTGTTTGAAAAGAGATTGAGATTTTTCAGAAGGTGCACGGAAAGCTGTAGGCACAAGTGGGAATTGCAACGTGTTCCTTCGGTCTGGGTTGTCAGCTGGTTGGGTACCGCGCTGTGGGCATCTATCAACTTCTGGAGGAAGCTGCAGATGAAAGACAAGTCATCAAAATATAATGGAAAGAAAATGGCTTTAAAGACTTTTCTGAAACTATTAATAATATTTTAAAGTTAAGATGTCATCCCTCTCAAAGTATGAAAGTACTTCCTCTTTGTTTTTTTCCAATTTAGATTTAATACATTGTTGATCTGTAATAGCCTGGTTCCTGTGAATAGATGCGTCCTTTGTCATCTGTGCCTTCTCTTGACTGCTAATTCTTCTTGTTCTTTTCAGAATTCATATTCTGCATTTATTCAGCTGATGCCAGTTTTCATAATAATAATCGTGTCAGTTATAACCCAGCTGATGGCCACCAACCCACCCTACAGCCTATTCTACAAATCGTAAGTCGTTTAAAACCACATTTCTCAGGTCTTAGGTGTTTGTGGTAGGGAGGTAGGCAGAAGTTGGATTTGGTGTAACGCGCGTTAGTGTTGTGTTCTGCTCTTTCTAGACAGTGTTATCAGTTTGTAAATAAGGAAGTGCCAACAGTCTCTATTGATGAGTTCTCCTGAGTGTTATCGCTGTGAAGTTCGCTGTGAGGAGCTGTGCTGGGCTGTGTGCTGAGCAAACAGAGGCACGGCGCCAGGGCGCTTTCTCAACTGGTGTGAGATGTTTTTGCCCAGCGATGCAGCGGCAGGAATGTGGGAGTAGCTCAGCCGCGCTGCTGATCCTCCTCTTGCTCTGCCCAGCCCCCAGGGAGCTCTGGACCACCGCGGCCGAAAGCAGTTAAGAAGTGAAGCCTGCTGTTTCACGGCATAAATCCAAATCTGCTCTGAATTCCACTGGCAGAGCTGTCAAGCTCCACAAATCATTGAAGCCTTGAAGTGCCCTGGTTTAACATCTGTAAAGAAGCAGGACCCCGGGGTTGCAGAGGGCAAACCAAACTGCTCAGCTTTGGAAGCAGAATCTACTGGAATCGGAGTTACAGGGCAGAGGAAAACCCACTTGCTCCTCTCAGCATCCAGCCTCGGGAGGAGGGAAGCTCTCATGGGACAGAGCTGACCAGTCTAGTCGCCTTCACTGGCTCTTACTGGGATAGGAGTGGGACTCAGCAGGTTTTAGAGAACCTTTTTGGAGAACCAGAGGGCTCCAGACACTCCCCTTGCTCTCTTCTAGCAGCAAAACTACTTAGATTGAGGCTCATACACATTCATAGTAGCCCAACACCTTTTATCGTTTTTTACCACAAGATGTCAGTGTGTAGACCTCGCATAAGAACAAGAGGGTGGTTGTTTTGGGGTTTGGGTTTGGTGGTTGTTTTTTTTTTCCCAGAGAGTGTTTTTGCTATCTGCCAGTCCCATGTGAAACCTCCCACACTGCCCCCGGACCAGCTAATCTCTCCTGCTTCTCTTCCCTACCTCCCCTTCTCCTGTTGATTTGAGATAGTCAGGCCTGAGCCTGGTACACTGTTACGCTCTTTCTCTAAATCATATCCTTAAAAAAAAAACCCAAACAGCCTGAAAACTAAAAGAAATTGGTTCTATAAACCTCTGAGACATAACAAGAAAGGAAAGAGGAGTCCAGGAGACCAGAGGGGCAAACTGGATTCCATTGAGTGTAACCTTTGTGGTTTGGCTGCCTGCCCCTTTCTCTGGGCAGTGATTTGAAAAAAAACCACCTGGGTATCTTTGCTCAAATAAGGAAATTCAGTATAAAAGTATAGTTTAATCCAGGCTCATTCTACCTACAGGATATTCTGTGGGGTATTCTGTGCCACACTTCGCTTACTGACGATTATAAAACCCCAAAGGAAAGTGTAACTAGAGTCTCCCTTACTAATTTTTATTTCTACTGAAGGATCCAGAAGTCGGGAAGATCCACATCCAATTGCATTGTGCCCCGAGCAATGTGAGGGCTGTATGCCTTTCTTAACAATCTCTACGTTTTTCATCAATTCCCGTGGATTTCTGGCCCTTGCTTGCCCAGAGTTACCAGCAAACAGAAGAAAGTGTGTGGAGCTTCTGTTCACAGATAAACTTTGCTCTTATGTTTTAGAAGGGTCTTGACTGAGCTGTTGAGAACAAACACAGTATTTGGAGAGAACGGTGTCAGCTCTGACTCAGTTCTTTGTACATCTCTCCAAATATTACTTTCCTGTGGTTTTTTAGCAGGGGGCGGAGAGGGGGTAGTGAATTCTGTTTGTAGACTTGTAATTTCCTTATTGGATGGCTGAGGGAGCTATAGTCCTGCAGAAAGTAACTGTAAATAAGTTGTTGTTATAAATATTGTCCTCTGGAAATGCTAATATCGAGCAACATCTCTTGATTTCTTCATATTTGAACTGCTAAAAAAAAATATCTGTTTTCTTCATGGTGTTTTCACAGGTCCATAGGCCACGTTATTAGCAGAGAAACAGAGAACTTGCAGGTGCCTTACTATGTCGATAAAAACTTTGAAAAGAATTATCAAGGAGCCGAACTTCAAGAGCTAGAGAAAACCGTGGAAAAAGATTACATAGACTACATTCAGACCAGCTGCTGGAAGGAGAAACAGCAAAGTAAGTTATTTTTGTTGCAGGCATGTGCCTACGACCCAGCAGGAGTTGGGTGGTTTAGTTTTAGTCTCATTTTCTGATGCTTGTAACATCTCAGACCTTGCACTGGTATTTCTCACATCTGCTCTTAGCACCGTGTTTGCTATTCTTGAGGGTCTGCGAAAATTAATTTTAGGTGATTCTAAGAGAGAAGTGGAAAGTAGATTTCACCATTTGAGACTTCTTTTTTTTCCACTCAGTTTTTTATGCTTGAATAACTCTTAGCCATGATGTTTTAAACATGTCATCCATCACGTTTACCTGGCTCGTTGGGGCTAGAAAAGATCTTGAGACATCACCTATTCCACGTTTCCTTTGCTGGAGCAGAATGATTTTTGCTTCGACTGGCTCCATGAGGGGGTTATTTAACTTTTTCTTCAAAACTTCATGAGAAGGGGAGCCCGTAGCCCGTTCAGGTGCTTTTGGTAATCTTGCTACTGGTATCAGTTGTCAAAGAGGGTGCTTCTGTACTTGTTTTGTGCGCTTATTTGCATTTTCTATCTTTAGATGAGTTTGAGATCATGTTTTTCACCATAGTCAAGATTGTCTTTTAAAAACAAGAGTTGAATGCAGAAAGGGAGAACACAAAAATGTGAGCATTCAAAAATCATTATTCTCATGTCAGTCCTAAGTCAATCAGTGGCACGTACAAAGGCATGTATTTTAACCTCATGTTGTATTATCTGTTAATTATTACTCTTCCAGTTCATTTAAAATAGAGCTAATCCCTGCTTCTTTTCTAACTGCACAAAATAACAGAAATCAAATTACAAGGACTAACTGAAGCTGGGATGTTGGGACTGATGTATTTTTTTTTCAGCTAAAGAACTCATCGCCTTAAAACGAATAAACACAAACTACTGCTGGGCGTAAAGGAAAGTGGGGGACGTTGTTTCTGTGTAAATGTTTAACGGTATCAGGCAAGCGGCTTTCACACGCTAGTAGGGCTTTCTGAATTGCTACGCTCCTCGGCACGCTACTAAAAACTGACTTTGCACTTGTTTACAGTTTCTTTCCCAGTTGTATTTTTCTGGAAGCATACGCTCTGTCTAAGCAAGACTTGTTTAATCCCGTGCTAGAGGTAATAGTCGTGTTGCTGACCCCAAACTATTTACAGGTTTTTGATGGGAAGGCTTGTTCTATTTTATTTTATTTTATTTTATTTTATTTTATTTTATTTTATGTAAAAGTTACCAGTCTTGCTTTTAAAGAGAACTATACAGATGTAGGCTCTGAAGTTAGAAAATAATTCATAATATAAGACCATGAAAATCCCCAGAAGTCCCTTAGTTTTCAGTGTGCTTGACTTGTGATGTTTGAGCATCCATGGCAGCCTCTAGGTATAATGTGGCCGTTAATAGTCATAAATGTAGGCTTCATGTGTAGGCTTGCTGTGGGGATAGAATTTCTCACATAAAAAGCCTTTTAATTGACCTTGTGCAACTGAAAGTCACCGTATTGTCTGTCTCACGTAGACCTTGAGCTCAGGAGTGCCCGGAACGGGCAAGAGACCGGTGGTGGGAGAGGGGGAGATGAGCCAGCATCCAATGCCAAGTAGTGCCTGCAAAATGATGCTCCTCTGCAGCTTTTTACACTTAGAGACTTCATTAGTCACACATCTGCAAATATATATACAAGGTCCACAATTAGCAGTAGCCTGAGGAGGCCACCGTAATTAAAAAAAAACATTTTCAGAGTGATTACCATCTAGGCCGGTGAGCAGGTAATGAGCACAGCTGAGACTGCGCTAACTTTAGCACAGCCAGCTTCGTAAAAATAAACTGTGACTACAAGATGGGGTGCTGGGGAAGAGTTCTCCGGAGATGTCGAGACAGTTCCTGATCAGCTGTTGCTTCATAACTTCAGTCCATTAATTCTTGTTTAAGGGTTTAACTTTGTGTAATCAATTTTATTATTAATTTTTGTCAGTTGGATGTCTGCTAATAGTGCATTTCTTTCGTTTACTGAGGGTGCATTTCCCCTTAGCACCAGCACAACAGACATGCAATACTTACATGGGATTTTTAAAGTCCTTTATTTTATGACTTGAAAAGTCTTAGCTGTGCCCAACTACCTTAATCAAAACTTTACATGATTTATCAGTATCTTGTTCAGCCAGTCAGTTTTTATGCAGCAGAACAGCATGTAAAAGTTGCATATGCTGTGGGTTTTGGTCTTCTGAAGTCGTCTATAAGTGCAAAAAGCACATCCTGGGTTTTTTACAGGAGATGGTTGAGCAGTGATAGCACAATAGCGAAGTGAGACTGCAAAGGGCTACGAGTTGTAGAAAACTACAGAGAGGCAACTGAAAACAGAATAAGGATGTGGAGTTGGAATTGGGTGGTTTGGGACTTCCTTTAAGAGAAAAAGCTCAAAGGAACAACTCTGTGTAAAAAAATTGACAAACACGTGTGACAGAATGAATGCTGTCAAAAGCGCAAGGATTTGCGGTGAATTATTTTTGCCCGATGGGATAAGGGTAAACGATGATTCTTCGCTGGGAACTCCAGGGACTCTGGACTGGGAGACAATTACCCGAGTCTAGTTTTGCCGAAGCTGTGTGCCTGGCGCTGCTTGAGTGGCATTTTAGTTACAAAACCTAAAAATTGATTCCTGATCAAAAGAAAATGTTCGTGCCTGTCAGTTCGTGAAGCTTTTCAATAAATAGGTGGGGGGTCAAATGGCTTTACGTTTCAGTGGGACAGGGACAGAGGTGAGGCATGAAAGCATCTATTGAAGTTCTTTCCTCTCTGAATGGTTTTGTTAAATGAGGGACTTGCAAGGTGTATAAAAGCTCTTTGAAAAACTGTCATCAGGTAGCCTGTGCTTAGGGAAATTGTGACCTTTTCAGAAACAAATTACTGCTATTCTCTGGGTGCATCTAATCCTGGGTCTGAATTATTCTCCAGGGAGAAAGCTATATTAAGACTTCCTTAGCTAATCAGAAAAGAAACTTCCCTGAATTACTGGGGGGAAATAATTCAAACAATGGGATTATTTCACTTTTATGTTGCTTTTGAGAAGAAGGGGGAAAAAATATGCAAAGTACATTTGAGATTGTATTGTTAATGAAAGGGCACAGAGGCCTTTCAGACAAGTCCCTCGGCGAGCTGTTCACCTTCCTGTAATCAATAGCAAAGAATAAAATAAACTTAAAAGAATTTATAATGCCTTCTGGGCAAACCTCTTGCCAGTTTGAATTCTGAGAGGCACAGCATCAAAAAAAACCAGTTACTTAGAAGTTAAAGTAGGTATTTGGACGGGTGCTCTGGGGCCATGTGGAGTGGATGCGCCAAAAGGATTGAGTTTCTGGGCTACGTGGGCCGGGATGTGTGTCTCGTAATTCCTGCTGGGCTGCCGAGGCTGCAGGCAGCTGGCACAGCCCCGAGGCAGCCAGAGGGAAAGGAGTCATGACGGTTGTCACCGAAATGCCACCGATAGGTGTGAAGTGACCCCCACACATGCCAGTCTGCGCCCGGTGGTCCACCAGTAAGGATCGGTGGGGAAGGGGTGAGATGTGGTTCAGATGTGAAGGGCGGTGTCGCCTAAGACAGGCCAACCAGGTGGTATCGTACTAAGCCCCTTCTTATGCACAGGTAGTTTAACTATATATGTGCATCTTAAAGCAATAATCTATTCTTTAGATCATTACCGTAATTTTAAATCTTACGTGACTTCTAAGCTCCACTTCTATACTTTGTGTTTTCTTTGCAGACAGTAATAATCAGACTTACTTTTCATTTTGGTTATTGTCTTACTAGTGCACTAATGGAAAGGGTTATTAAAACTGTTTGAGTTTGCAAGCAATTATGAAAATACTGTTTTCTTAAGTAGCTACCTTGGTTAAACGCAACGGCCTCTCCTTAAAGAAAGCTATTAACGTGCCCGGTTTCACTGAAACAAGGTGAAATAAAAGAAAAAAAAAAAAGCATGCCACAAGGATAACCGAGCACTGGGAAACAGGTATTTAAAGCAGGCTCATGGCATCATCCTAATATGTATTTTTTATTTTTTTTTTCATCTTTCAGAGTCTGATTTGTCAAATTTGGCCAAGCTGTACAGAGACGAGCGGTTAAAACAGAAAGCGGAGTCGCTGAAACTTGAGCACTGTGAGAAGCTCTCCAGTCTGATCGGGATGCACAAAGGGCGCTGAGCGGGACGCACGCCTTCTCTGGTTTTATTTATTGCCGTTTTAACTTATGTTTTAATTTTCCTTTGTATAAAAAGGGAAGGAGTCTATTGTAAAGAGTCTGAACATTCGAATCCTCCTGCCTCTAGCGCAGAGAGGGGCCGACACGCGCTGTAGAGCCAGTGTTGCTGTAATATACACTGTACACTAGGTGTGGTTCCAAGGACCAGTGGCACTTTGTAAATTAATTCCCCGTTAGTTTGGAACCTGTCTTTGTCGGTAGTTTGTCTGCCATCCACATCCAAACAGTATATGGCTCCCGGGAGAGCAGACAAATGTCTTCGCTGTGTGTGTTTTACAAGGACCTGCCAGTCTCTCCATCATAGGAGCGGCGTAGCTCTCGGTGTGAAGCGCATTTGCCTTCTCGCACCGATTCCCAGCGGCTGTCCCTGCAGCTGCAGTGGTTTGTAATGGGAATTTAGGCAGAAGGCGGCACGTTTTTCCTCTCGGAGCGTAACACGGCGATGCTTAATTCGAGAGAGTCGAGCGCCTGCCCCAGGCGAGCGCTTGAGCCGGCTGCCGGCTCTCTGTGGCGTCACAGGGACCTCGCCCCGTGCTGTTACCTCGGGGATGTTCCTTGGTTACCTCGGGGACGTTCCTTGGGATGCCATCAGCAGCGTCGGATGAGAAGACGGGAGTCTGTGAGCGGCACCAGGTCTGCCAAACTGTGGAGAAAGGACAACTCTTACTTATTTCCTCATAGGTTTTCAGTGGCGTATTTTTAAGCTGGCTGTTCAAGTCTGAGTTTTATCTGCAAACTCTTCTCCAGCTGTTACAGGGGTCCTGCTTTTTCTGGTACCGTTTCGATGTAGCATATTTTTACTCTGTTGAGTAGTTATGAATGTTCCACTGTAGAGATTATTATTGCAAAGAAAAAGATCCACCTGGCGGCGTCTTGTTTTTCCTTCATCCTCCTTCACGAAACCAGGCGTTTCAAGGCAGGTTGAGGACGGGTTATGGTGATTGGCAGCAGAGGACAGAATGTTGGTGCTCCAGCTGAGCTTCTTTCTTGAACCTCCTGAGCTAGTTTCTCTGGTGGGATGCCGTGGGTGTGATCCAGGCATGGAATAAACTGTTCTCTCATCTCCAAGGAGTGCAGGCTCTGGAGGTGTGGGCTTCTGCCATCCATCCCTGATGTGGGGACTTGGCGTAGCCTTCCTGCCATGGAAATTAAAATTGAATATCCCTAAAACTCATAGCGAGTAACCACAGGTGGCCTTGGCTTACACCTCAAAAGTTTGGGAAATTCCAGAATTAAAATTGCCGTTAAAGCTTTGGCGTTCATTGTACTGAGGGTGTCCTGTTGGCGTGGTGCACCACAGCTGGTGCTGAGAGTGGGCAACTGGGACCACAGAGCATGGACAGTGTCCCCTTGGTGTCCCTGTCACCTCCGTTAGAGCAGTGGGAGGCTCCCAAAGCTGGGAGCTGCAGGGAGAGAAGATGATTGTACCCCCCTACTCCGCTCTGTGGAGACCCCACCTGGAGAACTGTGTCCAGCTCTGGAGGCCTCAGCACAGGAGGGACATGGAGCTGTTGGAGCGGGGCCAGAGGAGGCCATGGAGATGCTGGGAGGGCTGGGGCCCCTCTGCTGGGAGGACAGGCTGAGAGAGTTGGGGGGTTCAGCCTGGAGAAGAGAAGGCTCCGGGGAGACCTTAGAGCCCCTTCCAGTCCCTCAAGGGGNTGGGCTTTAAGGTCCCTTCCAACCCAAACCATTCTGTGACAAGCTTCTCTGGGGGTCTGCACCAGAGGGTGGGCGTTCGTTGTGGAGTTCGAGGCTTGATGCTTCTGCAAGATGAGATGTGGGCATCCCCTATATGATCACACCATTGCCACTACAGCAGTGGTGCTGCTGTGAAATGCTTAAAAATATTAAAAGCAGTGTAGTGACTCCTTGAAGTAGCATTTTCACGTTAACATTTGTTCCCTATTGGCCAAATGCGTAGGAGCGCCCAGGGAAGTCAAGCAGAGTGTGTCAGCCATGCAGGGCGGGAAGAGCCCCTGTGAAAGAGGTGTTTGAAGGGGTTTGGTTGTGAAACACATTTAGTGTGAGTCTGTTGGGCCAAAAATGTTCAATTTGGTTATTCTAGCCTGGCAACGTGGCTGGCGGTAGGACAGGCGGCCTTAATTCTGGTATTTCCCGATTTTGAGCGCATAATACAAGCGTGTATAAAGGGCAAAATTCTTTTAGTGTTGCTTTTATATGTTAAATAGTTTGTAGACTACACCTGGAATATATTAAAGTGGTCTGGCTTCATTCCAGGGTTGGTGTCTTCCCCGTGGTTCCTGTTGTACTCCCAGGACTATGAGGTGGTGTCAGTGGGGACACCAAGCGTGGTGACCCTGTTGGACCTGTGTCCCCTACGGAGCTGGAGCTCACACCTAGTATTTTGCACTTAAAACAGATGGCACCTTTCATCCCAAGATCTCAAAGTGCTTTCTGGAGGTGGGAGCCCACCTCCGTAATTTTAAGTCTTCTCTTTCAGTAGGAAAGAGGCAGAGATGAAGCAGAAGGTGAGGCTGGAAGGTGAAAATATTTCAAAAAAGCAATAAGATGTTCTTTGTTGATAATCACAGTCAAGGGTGTTGATGACCATCTGTGTGATGGTGTTGTGAGGACGGGCAGTGAACCCAGAAATGTCTTCAGTGATAAACACAAGTTATTGGTTTTATACAGCACTGGCATCTTAGTGAAAAAAAAAAAAGAGGAAAATGGCTCTCGTGCCCATGGCTCTCAAAGTGCATTGCTACCATTAACCAAAGGTTGCGTACCAAAACGTGATTGACTTTAATTAATTTCTTGGGCCTCTTAATTGATAAAGGCTGGTCCGGGTGCAGGTCGGGTCGCAGTGGAGCTGCCGGTGCCGCTTCTGGGGGAATACCAGGGGCTTGCACACGGAGTTATGTATATTAAGTTATTGTTATTGTTTTTAAAATGAAAGACTTGACATTTCTGTCAAAATTCTCTTTCTAACGCCTGCCTTTGAAGCAGGCGGCGTTACAGGCCGCGGCCCCTTTAAGCCGACCGTTGCTAGGAGACGGGGCGGCCCGGCGGCGGCCGCCATTTTCCGCGGGGCTTCGGGAGATGGCGGCGGGCGCTGGGCACTGAGGCGGCCCGGGCCGGGGGGCTCTGGCAGCGGGGCCGGGCTCTGCGCGTCCTGCGCCCAAAATAACAACCGGCACGGTGGGCTGCATCCCTCCCACTCCTCTGGGGGCCCAGCCCGGCCCTGTGCTCCTTGAATCTGCCATCTCGGCAGACCAGGGTGTGGAGGTCGCACCTCCTTCTAGGCCGCAGGGTCGGTGCTGTGGAGAGGATGGTGGTGGCAGTCCTTGCAGAGGCTCGGAGGTGGATGGCCTCACAGGGTTGGCCCAGCTGAGCCACCTCTACCTGCCCTGAGCTCGCACATCCCACACCAAAGTACTTCAGACTTCAGAGCTGCCGGCCTGTGTTGGATGCCCAGGTCCCTTCTGAGCCCCAGAGGCGGCTCTGAAAGCCTCTGCCGAGCTGGGCCGGTGTTTCCTGCTCCTCTGGAGTTGCGAAAAGCAGCCCCAGCGTGGGAGAGGTGCTGCTTTTGGCAGCCACCAGCAGCCGTCATCTTCCTCCTTGCTGCCTCCCTCTCAGCCTTGCCAGCGTTGAGGTGAGCACACACAGGGCTGGCACAAAAACGCAAGTTAATAAGCAAATGCAATGCTAAGTCTACAGGCGGTATCATGCTGGCTTAAACATAAATCAGTATTTAATTAGCAAGTCTGGCTCAGCCTCAGTCTGCCCGTTGTTTTGTAACGTGCTTGTGCCTAACAGGCTGCTCCCCCCACACCCTGATCTGTGCTCCGGGTGCTGGGAGACAGGTTTATATCCTTTTAACCTAAAATCACAGAATGGTATGGGGTTGGAAGGGACCTCTGGAGATCATCCAGTCCAACCCCCTGCCAGAGCAGGGTCACTCAGAGCAGTTGCACAGGAACATGTCCAGGTGGGGTTTGAATGTCTCCAGAGAAGGAGACTCCACCACCTCTCTGGGCAGCCTCTTCCAGGGCTCTGCCACCCTCACAGGAAAGAAGTTTTTCCTCATGTTGAGGTGGAATTTCCCGTGTCCCAGTTTGTGCCCACTGTCCCTTGTCCTGTCGCCGGGCACCACTGAGGAGAGTCTGGCCCCATCCTCTTGCCACCCACCCTTTAGCTATTGCTCAGCATCGATGAGATCCCCTCTCAGTCTGCTCTTCTCCAGCTGAACAGCCCCAGCTCCCTCAGCCTTTCCTCAGGAGAGAGGTGCTCCAGTCCCTGATCACCCTCGTAGTCTCTGCTGTACTCTCTCCAGGAGCTCCCTGTCCTTCTGGAACTGGGGGACCCAGAACTGGACACAGCACTCCAGGTGTGGCCTCGCCAAGGCTGTGTGGTTGTATTTTGGTTGGTAGGAGGATCTCAAGGGATCCCCGCCATGCCCTGCCGACTCTCTCCTGTGTAGAAATCACCATCCACAGTAAGAAGGAGGGGAGGCACCCGGGAACCAGGAGGAGATGCCGGCACTGGAGCCCAGCTCTTGCCCGGTCGGTTGCTGGCAGCTGGGGTGGTGAGACGGGACTGCCCAGCCCGTTCCCTCTCTGCTTCCAACAACACACCCAGACAGGTTGTTCCAACAGCCTTGGGGGTGTTGGAAGAAGCCGGCCAAGCCGGCACTCCTGGCTCCAACCCGGCCCTTGTGGAGCAGGGGGTGCCAGGGGCCATCCCGCCTCTCGCAGCACTGAAGGGGGTGCCGGGGGAAGCAGACGAAGGGCTGGGTGTGCGGTGGTACTTTCCAGCCGCCAGCATTGCTGTACCCCTTCTCACAGCTGCTGACACCCCGACCGTTTCAGTTCTGACAGGACCCGGGGCGTCAGAGTGAAAGAGCTGTGCCGAGCGCGAGGGCTGGGATGGAGGCAGAGGGAAGGTTTGAAGTGTTCATACGAGTCGTTGCCCTAAATCTGCCTGGCACCTGCTGCCGGGACAGTGGGATCTGCCAGGCGGTAGCACAGAGACCTTCCTCTTGGTGCCCAGGGAGAGCTGCTGTGATCCTCCCACCGGGTTGATCATTTTACTTTATCCAGAGCCTCACCAGCGCCCGCAGCCCATGTGCCCCTCATGCCTTCTCTGCCCTTCCTCCTCACCCTCGGGGATGGTACTGCGGATGCACCAAAGACATCAGCACCCCGGGGAGGCTCAGCAGGACACCGGTGACCCCGGAGGCTGGACCAGCCTCCCTTTCCCACCAACTACCAGTGGCCCTGGGGCACTGGGCACGGCCCTCGGTGGAGGAGAGGGAACAAAACTGTGTCTCTCTGGGATCTAGACTGGCCGGGGACTGAGGAGACAGCTCAGCCCCGGGGGATCTGCAGCCCCCTGCCCGCTCTGGACACCCTCCCCCCGGCAGTGTCAATCCAGCAGCGGGCTGGGGCTGCTGGCACGTCCCTGAGGTGCTCCCAGCTGGGGACAGAGCCAGCAGTGACTCAGCAGGCGCCCACCAGGCTGCGAGCCCACATTGCGGGGAGCCGAGTCCGGGGGGGCTCGGGGACGCTCAGCAGCCCCAGGCTGAGAGCCGGACCCTTCGCCTGGGGACTGTTGGGGGGTTGCAGCACCCAAGCAGCAGCTCAAGGTTTTGGGGTATATTGTGCCATCTGGGCAGCACGGGGAGCTCCTCCGCTGGCAGCCACATCCCACTGGCTCCCGGCAAAGCCGGGCTATGGGGATTTGGGGGTTTGAAATCCCACACATCGTCACAGGTGCTGCCCATGGCAGGTCTCCCCGGCACCCCGTGGCCACAAATGCCACCTGCAAGCCCAGCCCCGCTCAGCAGCAAAGGGTTAAGCGCCGGGCTGGCTATCGGGGAAGCTTTCCTCTCCTCCTGTGCCTTGCCAAGGTTTAAATTTAGTCCCTGCCTGAACCCAGGCGACTCGGGCATCGGGTTGCTCCGGGGCTGGCAGCGCTGGGGAGCACCTGCTACCGCTGCCTCACTGCAAAAATCCCCCCGAAAGCTGGGGCTGAGCTCTGCCGGTGGCGGTCAGGGCCGGCCAAGCTGTGGAGACCCTCCTGCCGTGCCGGGTGCCCTGGCTGCTTGATTTGAGTCACCCGGAAAAAAGGCAAATAGTAGCCATCCATCAGTTGGCTCTTGTGATTCCCGGAGGTGCTGGGTGGCCGGTTTGATTTCACGCCTTGGGTTTGGTCCCGGCCGCTCGCGATGCATTTTGAGGGAGCTGCTGCTTGGGACAGGGTGGATTTTGGGGAATCCCAAATGGGGACGTGCTGTCCCTGCAGCGAGGTGGGCAGAGAGCCAGGAAAGGAGCCATGGATGGGACAGAGGGCACCCGGGGGGCTCTGCCGTGCCCTCAGTGCTGGGGATGGGATGTGCCCGGAGGGGTCTGCGGGTGCCCCAGCCCTGGGGTAGCCTAGCCTGCTGCACTGGGGGGCACAGCCCGGGTACCTCCATGGGGTGCGGGGACACCCTGCCACCTCGCCTGCGGGTTTGGGGAGCAGCAGGGCAGGGTGAGGGGGCAGAGGAGGGTGCTGGCAGCCCCCCGGCAGACCCCTAAGGCTGGGGGCAGCGGTGGCATCCCTGCAATTGCACTTGGCATCGCCTCCCCCGGGCTGGCGCTCGCTGCCGTCCATGTGATCGAGGGGCTGCTGCGTCCTGCCGCTGGGTCCAGCCGCCGTGACGGCCAGGGAGCCAGAAGGTCGAGTCACCAGCGTCCCCGGCGGAGCGTCCCCGGCACCCAGGAGGGTCCCCCGGCACCGGCTGGCATCCCCCGGGGTCATTCCTGCCGTGATGCCCCGTGGGAAGAGGGACCCCGTCCTGCTGTCCCACACCGAGCTGTCCGGCACCGACGGCGAGGGTCCCCGCAGCGGTGGGGACGGCCGGCGGTCTGCGTCGGAGGAGGAGGGCCACCTCCCCGGTCTCCCCCGCGATGACCTCGCCAAGAGCATGTCGGGCTCCTCCGTCTCCTCCTACCACTCTGCCCTGTGCTCGGAGGGGACGGAGACCTTCAAGGACTGCCTGGAGTTTCTGGACGAGGAGGGGACACCCCCCCGGGACGCGGGGCGGCGGGACCACCCTGCCGAAGGGGCTGCCCCGGGGCGCTGGGCTCCGGCGGGGGCCCCCGGCGTCC
>VXAK01020048.1:29381-43063 GCA_013399435.1 Arenaria interpres | reverse complement strand
CCACCCCAGGGACCACCTCACCCCCCCTCCCTCCATCCCCAGAGCAGATCTACGGCAACTGGACGCTGCCCCTCAACACCTCCCACGTCTGGCAGCCCCGCATGCGAGAGGTACACCCTGCCGCCACCCCCGGGGGTGACCCCAAAATCACCACGGGGGTGCTGACCCCTCCTCTCTCTCCCCCCTCCTTCCTCCGTGCCCTGCAGATCCAGGGGGCCATCGTGGTGTCCAGCCTGGTGGAGGTGGTCATCGGGCTACTGGGGCTCCCCGGGGCGCTGCTCAGCTACATCGGGCCACTGACCGTCACCCCCACCGTCTCCCTCATCGGCCTCTCCGTCTTCCAGGCGGCCGGCGAGCGGGCCGGCTCCCACTGGGGCATCGCCGCCCTGTACGGCAACGGGGACAGGGATGGGGGGGACAAGGGGGGGGTCCTCCTGGAGCCAGAAACACGCTGGGGGCACGAGGGACCTCGTGTGTCTCTCTCTTCCCCCCAGGACCATCGTCTTGATCATCCTGTTCGCCCAGTACCTGCGGAACATCACCATTTGCCTGCCCGGCTACCGGCGCAGCAAAGGCTTCGTCCTGCTCCGCGTCCAGATCTTCAAGTTGTTCCCGGTAGGGACTGGCCCAGAGCTGCCAGGTCCTGGGGCAGGGCAGGGGGGTGTCCCAGAAGTCCCCCCCCCCTGCTTTCTCCAGGCGTGGGTTTGATGCAGGGGCGCGTCCCCGGTCTCTGCCTCCGCAGATCATCATGGCCATCATGGTGGTGTGGCTGCTCTGCTACGTGCTGACACGCACCGGTGTCTTCCCCAGTCAGCCCGAGGCCTACGGCTACAAGGCCAGGACGGACGCCCGGGGGGAGATCCTCTCCGTGGCACCCTGGTTTCGGGTCCCCTACCCCTGTGAGTGCCAGGCGGCCCTGCGCCAGGCAGGTCCCCCTCATGCCCCTTCGCCCTGGGGGACACGGGGACCTGGCTCGGCATCACCGGGGCCGGGGAGCAGCCAGGGGGGTCCCAACCCTGATCCTGGGGTGCTCCCCACCCTGACACCCCGGCTCTGCCCCCCTTTCCCCGGGCAGGCCAGTGGGGTCTGCCCACGGTGACCTCGGCGGCCGTGCTGGGCATGTTCAGCGCCACGCTGGCGGGCATCATCGAGTCCATCGGGGACTACTACTCCTGTGCCCGGCTGGCTGGAGCCCCCCCGCCCCCCGTGCACGCCATTAACAGGTACGGCCGGCTGGCCCTGCTGGACCCCTGCCCGCCCCGCGGCGTCCCCGGGGGATGGGGCGGTGGGGACCAGCCCCCTCGTGTTCTTCCCCAGGGGCATTTTCACCGAAGGCATCTCCTGCATCATCGCGGGGCTGCTGGGGACCGGCAACGGCTCCACCTCCTCCAGCCCCAACATCGGCGTCCTGGGCATCACCAAGGTACCGGGGCCGGGGAGGGCTCCCCACTCACCGAGGAGGGGGGGGACAGGGGCCATCACCCCCCATCTCTCGGTGCAGGTGGGGAGCAGGAGGGTGATACAGTACGGGGCCGGCATCATGCTCATCTTGGGGACCATCGGCAAGTTCACGGCGCTGTTCGCCTCCCTGCCCGACCCCATCCTCGGGGGGATGTTCTGCACCTTGTTCGGTAACGGCGGCACGTCCCACCCCGTCACCACCACCCCGCGGGGCGCAGGGCGGGCCTGGGGGGCTCGGGGGCCGGGTTCGGATGCCCTCGGCCGCCTCCCTGGGCCTCCCTGCCCGCCCGCAACCCGGCCGACCGTCTCTGCTGGCAGGCATGATCACGGCCGTGGGCCTCTCCAACCTGCAGTTCGTCGACATGAACTCCTCCCGCAACCTCTTCGTGCTGGGATTCGCCATGTTTTTCGGGCTGACGCTGCCCAACTACCTGGATTCCCACCCCAAGGCCATTAACACGGGTACCCGCCCGCCAGGAAAAGCCCCGATTTTGGGGCATTTAGGGAGAGAGGGTCGGGCAGACCTCGCTGGAGCCTGCCCACCCTGGGGGAAGCAATGACTAATTAAGCAAACCTGGCTCCTCGCAGGTGTCCCCGAGCTGGACCAGATCCTGACGGTGCTGCTGACGACGGAGATGTTCGTCGGGGGGACCATCGCCTTCGTCCTGGACAACACCATCCCGGGTAACCCATCCCACGGGGAGGAGGCAGGGGAAGGGGGTTGGAGGCAGATTNCGGCTGCGTCTGCGGCAGGGACGGCGGAGGAGCGAGGGCTGGTGCAGTGGAAGGCGGGCGCCCACTCGGACAGCGCGGGCAGCGCCAGCCTGAGGAGCTACGACTTCCCCTTCGGGATGGGGGCGGTGAGGAGGAGCCGCTGGATGAAGCGCGTCCCCGTCTGCCCCGTCTTCACCGGGTTCAAGGCCCGGGCGAGGGAGGGGGACACGGCGGCGGTGGCCGCAGAGGGGCAGGACACCCCGGACGGGCTCTCCGTGTGCACCAAGATCTGAGCCAGGGGAGGGAGGGCTCGTGGCCCCGGCGCCGGAGAAGCCGAGCCGAGCTCGGGGTCTGCTGGCAGCCGGCAAACCCGAAGGCGCCCGCCCCGAACACCGGGCCAGGGAAACTCGGAGGTGGCTTTCGGGGACATCCCCAGCTCCCGGGGTGCCTGCCTGGGGACCACCACCCCCCTGCCATTGCTCCACCTCAAAGCTTTCGCTGGTTGAGACTCATCTGGTGCTTCCCGAAGCTCGTTAGCCACTTGCTGAAGCTCGTTAGCCACCACAGGAACCAGCCAGAGCCCCAGGAGACACAAGTTTTCACCCCGTGCCCTCGGCTCGGGCAGGGCTGCCCGGCGGCCGGAGCGGGCTCGGTGCGGGGCGCAGCGCCCAGGCCAGCGACAAGATGCCTCTTTTTAGATCATACATTAAAAATAAAGTGAAAAAAATTGAGGCCCTCTTGCCCCACTGAGCGTCTTTGCCGGCTCCTGCAGGTTTCCCTACTCCCCCCCAGGGCTGCCCCGGGGGGAGACACCCCCGATTTCACCCAGCCCTGGCTCCCGGGAGAGGGGGGTCAGCCCCTCGGCAAACCCCTCCCGCTCTGGGGAGCACCCAGGAGCCGGCTCCATCCATCACGGATCCCACGGCTTCCAGGCAGCCGGTGGCCTCGGCGGCGACAGTGAAACCCGTTTTCTGGGCTTGAGTTTAGCACCCAAAACGCCGAGGTGGAAGCCAGCACGGCGTGACCCGGTCACTGTCCCCAGCGGCGCGGCGGCACCGTCACCCTCCCTCTCGCTCCCCGGCGGGAGAGCAGAAGCGAGAAGCCCCGTGTGTGGGGCCAAAGGGAGTTTAGTCAGGGAAGAGGGGAAAAAAATATAACAACCACCCCAAATCCCCAACGTGGTGCAAAGGCCGGCGCTCGCCACCTCCCGCAACCACGGCCCTGAGCCCCCTCTCTCCACCCGCTGCCACGCGTGATGTCCCAGGGGGTCCAACACCCTTTGGCCGGCCGGGTTCCCCTCCCAGCTCCTTGCCCACCTCGCTGGGGGCCAGAAAAAGAGGAAGAGCCGAAACACCACCATCCCAGCGCCGTCCAGCAGCCGAAACGCCGCCGTGCCCCCTCAGACCCCAAAGGCAGGGGCTGCCGGGGACAACTGGTGGCTCCGTCCCAGCAGAGACCAGCGGGAAGGTCCCCCCTTCGGTGAGTCTCCCCCCGTCGCAGCTCTGCGACACGGCAGGGGAAAGCAAGCTCTGGTTCCTCACAGCAGCACTTGGTCACCGATCAATCAGCCCCAGCTAATTACCCCTGGGCTCCAAAGCCGCGCCAGGGCTCCGGAGAAACTCCGTCCCCCCCAGCTAAAAATAAGCCGGGGCAGCGGCAGCGCGTTATTTCCTGACCTTCTGCCGATCGGTGCTGGAGCCCAAACTATTTCCAAACCCTTGCAAGCGCCAGGAGGGTTTTGCCACTTCTAGGAAGGGCAGATCCCAGGCGAGGAAGGGGGAAGGCTCAGTCAGGAGCCGGGGATAATTGCAATTAACGCTTTGCAGAGCACGCGGCAGCGCGAGATGGACTGAGCGACCTCCTCCCGAGAGGTTCTTCCACCTGGAGCAAGACCCCGTGGTTTCACCAACAGCTGGGGGGAGGCTTTGTCTCCCTCTGCCCCTCCCGCATCACTGCTGAAGTGCTTCCCTTTGGTTTAATCAGAGGCTGATTAATTAAAGCCAGAGCAGAGGCCGGGCAAAGTGGCTCAGAGAGGTTGGGGAGGACTGGCCCATGGCCCCCTGTGACCAGAGCAGCCCAGTCCCACCAGCACCACGCCAAGTAGGGCCTGATACGCCCCATCAGCGGTTAACGAGGACGGAACCGTAATTAGCGGTGAGAAACGAGGAAGATACACCCGGGCCCAGCACGGAAAGCGGGAGGGAAGAAAGAAAAGAGGAGCCAGAGTCCAACCTGGGATGAGCATTTTGGGCTGTCGCCTTCCAGGTGTCACCCCTGTCCCCTGCAGGCTGCCCAGAAGCGCATTCACGAGACGGCCACCACCACGTCGGTTCTACTATTATTTATTTTTTTAAATATTTTTGAAAAAATATAATTTTTTTACAATATTTTCAACTTAAACACTATTCACACTGAACACGTATGGCAGCTTAACCTACCCGAATATGAAGTTTAAGAAGCCAAAACTGTTCTAGCTTTATTAAAAGAAAAAAAAAAAATAATAATAAAACAAAACAAACCCCCCCCCCTCCAAAAAAAAAAGTCGTTGTGCTGTAGACTATCGTGTAGTGATGATTAAACAAAGCAAGGGAAAAGCACCACTCAAATCACTACTGCTAGGGTTTTCTCTGGGTTAAATCCAGCTAGAATAAAGTCATTAAGCTAAAAAGTTACCATAGGCAGCGCTATGTGTCCGGGGGCTCTGGGAAGAAATCGGGATGGAACCCCCACCTCCTCGAAGGGCGTGGGGAAGGGAAAAGGTTTCCAACATGATCACATCCCGCCAAGGCCGGGGGATTTTTGGGGGCCGGGGGGTGGAATTAGTCGGGCAGCGGAGATCTACAACTCTGCACAGGTCTGTTAAAGCTCACCCTGGTTTAAAAGGAGCATAAAGTTGTTTGCTGTTTGGTTGGGGTTTTTTTTAAGGGGAAAAAAAATCAACGTTAGTAACAAGACTGATATTTCAAAGGAAAAGTCGACTAATTTGCATAACAATCAATCTCCTCCCTTTCATTTTGTTGAAGTTAAGGCATTATCAGGTGCAAACTAGCACCAGCGAGCACGTCTTTAGTTAAAAACAGACCATCCCTAGCAAATTCCCAGTCCTGGTTTAATAAAAAATAGACAGAGTCTGCAGAAGGTTGGTGGTTTTTTTTTTATGAACGTGGTACTTTTGTCTCCAACTTGACTGGTGCTTCTCACCCTCACTGTCCCCTCCGCAGAGAGCCAGGGCCCAATTACGGTTCCATTAAACTTTTGACAGATTTTACTTAATAACAGTCTCAGCACTTTTATTGAGCATGCAAGACTAACAAAACTTTGGCAATGCATAAGTGTAACACAGTGACAAGAAGAAGAAGAGCTTTTACAATTAAATCTTCTAATACTGGCTTCACAGTGTGGAAATTGTGCTACATCCACCAAGAGAGGGCCCAGTCTACTCAAATATTTAAGTACTTCACCCCAGGAACGAACTCCTTTGCGTTTGGATTCAGATTACTCTTGACCTGAGGAAGGGAAAAAGCAGAAAATCGAGTTGAAGCATCGTTTTTCATCTTCCAGCTTCAAGCTGAACACGTTTCTAGGTGGACGATATGGATTCAGCGTGACAGTCAGGTATATTACACCCTCTTTGCATGTGCCAAGTCTTTATAATCACTGGAAAAGGCCCCTCCTCTGTGCTAGTCCCTGAATTATCCATCCTTCCCGAGCGTTTCGCTCAGATAAGGGCTCAGGGAATAAGAAAACCCAAGTACAGCAGCTTGGATGAACCCTGAAACAGCTCCTGCTGAAGTTGAGCTGTGAGGTTTCCAGATCCTCCTTATTTAAGCAAGAGGAGGCTTGTTCCAGGAACTTAAGCCGCTTCTGAGAACTTAACGTATACGAGCGCCCTATTGATTTTGGAAATTCCTTTGCCTAACCCTGCCCTGCCCCTCAGCGAGCTGCTGCTCTGTGGTGTCACAGAATCACACGGGGTTGGAAGGGAACCTCTGGAGATCATCCAGTCCAACCCCCTGCCAGAGCAAGTCCACCCAGAGCAGGTCCCACAGGAACGTGTCCAGGCGGGTTCTGAATGTCTCCAGAGAAGGAGACTCCACCACCTCCCTGGGCAGCCTCTTCCAGGGCTCTGCCACCCTCACAGGAAAGAAGTTCCTCCTCATGTTTAGATGGAACTTCTTATGTTCAAGTTTGTGCCCATTTCCTCTCGTCCTGTCCCTGGGCACCACTGAAAAAAGACTGGCCCCATCCTCCTGACACCCACCCTTCAAGTATTTATAGATGTTGATGTGCTGCAGTTACAGGTGGGCATCTCCAAAATGAGCTCTTTCTCATAAAAACAACAAAAAGGAGGATTAGGCTTTTGTGCTCTTAACTGAGTCCAAAACTGCTGCCTGCAGCTGCCTAAGCTCGCAATGACAAAAAACTGCTTAAGCTTATCAGTAACTTCATATTTTGTTAGGGAAAATATGTACAATCTGCTCTTTCCTTTTAGTTGAGCTCTGGAGAGAAGTCCCACAGCAAGAAACGGGGAAATTATCCCAGTTTAGCTGCTTTCCTCCTCCTCAGGATTTCTACAGAGAGATCTGCTGTGGTTCGCATGATCCAAACCAGAGCTGAGACCACGGCTCGTACCTGTCCGACACCAAAGCCTTCAGAGATGCCAAATTAAACTTGCTACTTGGATTTGTGCCACGGGCGAGGAAAGGCACCATATGGTTGTGAAGAAAACCCACCAAATCGCTCACGTCCCCTGAGGAAACACCCTTTTACCCAACCCCTCTCCCATTCCCCCTCCACCACAGCCAGGATGGTTTAAGGCTCTCTGGCTACGCGTCAAGGATTTTCTCCTGCCCTTATCAGCAACAAACATCAGCCTCGGAAAACGAGAGATTTAGAAGCTTTAGAAATATGATGAGAAACTGAATTTACCACCAGATCCTCCAGTGATGAGCTGTCACTGATAACAAGGTCATTGAACTGGTCCTGGATTTGATCCATTGTTTGGGGGAGGTCACGGGCTGGGATAAACCATTCGTGCTCCTCCTCTTCTTCCAGCATCTCCTGGAAACAGCGCTCAATGAATTCCTCTTCCCACAACTCCTCTTCTATCTGTACAAGGAGAAGAAACCGCTTCATCAACAAACTTAAAGAGAACTTGGGTCTTCAAGGTTTGTGGACCTGGCTGGCCTTCTCTTGTGCTACGCAACGGGACTTCCAGCAGAAACCACAACGCAAGCAGTGCGGATTTTAATCTGCTGAAGTGCTTTTGTCCAAGGAATTTGTGCTGCAGTTTAAAGCAAAGGGCAGGAGAACCCCCCTCCCAGCCCAAGCCGTTTCATTTGCAGCTCATTAGGAGCTCAAGGAGAAGAAAAATATTGATTCCAAAGCGAATATTTCAGTGGTACCAACTGGGCCGGGCTGAACTCGCCGCGAGTGTGAGGAAGGGAAGCAGGGGCGACGCGCAGAGCCAGGCACATTCCCCTGGAAAGCGTCCTGCAACATTCCTGGGAAAAAATAACCACTGCCTGTCACTTGGCACGAGCAGCACCTCCTCGGCTGCAGATTTCGGGATCACCCAGTGTAGTTCTCCCACAGCGGTTGCTCAGGACGCTGCCCTGCCACGCTCTAAGCAGGACAAACCAAGCCATGCGGAACTGCCAGGCCCCGCGGAGATTAAAGGAGAGTTTTGCTCAGTTGTTCAGTAAACAAGCTTTGGAGGGAGCTCATCCTGACAGATTTTCCACGTCCTGCATCACAGCACTTCAGAGTGGAAAGCAGGGAAATGGAAGCCGGTGTGAATGATTTGCCAGGCACAAGGGAGGGGAAAAATAATTCTGGACTGCTTTAAAAGTTCACGCAGTGGAAGCTTGAACAAGTTTTCCCATCTATCCTTCACTCTGACAGCAAACACATACTGAAGTATGTGGAAACGCAGTTACATCCCACAAACTCCAAATCAGAAGAATTCAGGCCAGAGTTGAGGATTCCTGCAGAGCCCAGGAACACGCTCACAAACACACCCACCAGCTCCCTCGGTGCTCACGACGCACAGGGACCCATCGCCGTACACTCTAAGTGACTCTCCAGACAACCCAAACCCTGTAAAAACACTCCCTCCCCAGTAAAACACTCCAGCAAGGACAGCGGTCTCCCATCGATCCTCCTCCTCGTGAGGCAGGGCCTCCGTCCTGCGTGCGGGTATCAGGTAGCCGCGGGCACGCAGCCACCAGCCGGTATTACAGCAGGGGTTGCCCGGCCCCGGGTTTGCGTTACGTGGTTGGACACCTAAGGGTGCCTCCAACGGCAGCTCCAGAAATACTAAATAACATCTAATTCCCCAAATGTCTTGACATTAATATTGCCTGTTCGTATATTTTCCTGCCCAAGTTTAACGGGTTTGGGTGCCCACAGAGCGCTGTGCCTGCAGCAGCGGGCGACCAGGCTGCCACACACTCTGAATAACTGCTCCCTCCATCCCTCTTCTCCAAAAATGGAGTCTGTACCTGAAAAATTTCACTGAATTTCACTGAATTTTTTTGGAGTTGGAAGGGACCACAGAGATCATCTAGTCCAACTCCCCTGCAGAAGCAGGATTGCCCAGAGCTTGTCAGAGCATGTTACTCAGGACGGCATCCAGGTGGGTCTTGAACATCTCCAAAGAAGGGGACTCCAGGACCCCCCTGGGCAGCCTGTTCCAGGACTCTGGCACCCTCACTGGGAAGAAATTTTTTCTCATGTTTGAGTGGAACCTCTTATGTTCCAACTTATGCCCATTGCCCCTCGTCCTCTCACTGGCAACCACTGAAAAGACCACTAAAATAGTTTATTCAGGGCCCAACTCTCTGCTCCTTCCCCGAGAACTACACATCCCGTGCGCTGACTACACCACAGTCCCCAGGAGGAAAAACCCACCAAAGAGGAAACCTCACTGAGACCACCCTGAGGTAGGCACAAGGGAACTTCACATTTTTGCGAGCAACCTGAATTTCAGATTAGCTTTGAGCCCTGCTGGCACCCTAAAGAGAGAGCAGCAGCCGTACCCTGTGTCAGCAGCTTCAGCACAGCCATACTGGAGCGCAGAGAAAAGCAGTGCCTCGAGTATAAAGATCAAGTTTTGCTGAAGACAGGGGCGGTGGGAAGGGGAAGGCTGTTCCCAGCCTCCACAGGAGAGAAAACCGCGTCCAGACGCAAGGTGAAAGACCAAGTGAAGGCTTCGGTCCAACCCAATTGCGAAGCCCCAGCTCTGAGACACCGAAGTATTAAGCAACGAGCAGGACTGTCACCCAACAGCTCTGTCCACCCCCTCCCCTGGGAGCACCAGCCCCGCTGCCGGGGCAGGTATCCCCCACGCATCCAGCTGGGAACAGCCGGCGTGTCTGCACACGTCAAACCTCCCCAAGAACTGTCCCTTCCAAAGGGACACATAAAGCCCAGCAACTATTTTTTTTCCCCTCCTTCCTGCAGAAGCAGGGAATTAATGGATGCATCAGAACGCGCCACACTTCCCACATCTTCCACTAAGATCACAGAAAACAAGTGTTTATTGCCAGAGAAACCCAAGATGTGTGTGTTCCCCAGGATTATTCCAGCAAACCTATCTCTAAAAAACTCATCTCTAAAGGATTCCCAGTCTGGCACCCCAGTTTCTAACCCTCTCCCTTCAGCTGGGAAATGACAAAGCACCTCACAAGGCATTGACAGGGGGAAAGGACTTGCCTGCCTGTTAAATTCCTCTTCGTTTTCCATCCACATGTACTCCGCGAAGGGATTGTCATCTTCATGAGAGTGACCGTTTATAATCACATCTTCGCTGATGATGCTTGGGCTGGTACTGCTGCGACTCGGATCTTTCATGGCTGCGTCTTTGATTCGAAGTCTGCAATTAAGAAAGGCGGTTAATTAAGGATGTGCAGATCGGCTCATCACCCCGCTCCCGCGTAAGCCCGGCCCAAGGGAAGGCTCCCGGTAGCCTGACCGTGGCTGTAAGCAGAGGAGCTCTGCTAATCCCAACAAGTGAGAAAAAGGATCAGAAATGCCATTTCCATTGTATGCAGATCCAAGGGACAAATTAATTTCCCAAATTAAGCCTCAGCAAATGCCAAGCACCAAGGCCAGTGAGAAGCATCAGGAAAAAACAGAAAGCACGTGTGCTTGCCAGTAGGAAAGTATTTAAGGCGCCCTTCAAGAAACAAAAGGAAAATCTGTTTTCCAAAATACTTTGAAAGCTCCCACCTGAGTCTCAAACTCCCCTTGAAACGAACCGCCTGGAGCCGTTTCAGGCAACACTTTGGGGGAATTTCCGAGAATACTCGTGGCGGGGGAAACGCTGGTGTGACTTTCAGCCCACCCAAATTCAGCCACGGGACGGCATACGTGATCACACAAACCAACTTTCACGGCCACTTGAGCACGGAGAAACCTTGGGAGAGGCAGAAACCCTTACGCACCGGTTACTCACAGAGCCAACTTGGCACAACAGTCCTTGAAACCACCTCGTTAGCGAAAAGCCCGCTGATTAAGGAGCTCCAGGTAAAGACAAACATCACAAGGCACTAGGAGACAGTACGTGCCTCTCATCCCGCTCGGTTAATAGGGATCGAGTCACGTCTGGAGCGCGCTCAGCATTTCTGCCTGCCCACGATACCCGATATCACGACGGCCTGAGCTCAAGGAACGAGGGCACAGTTGGCAAGCGAGGTGTGCTCCACCTAACCACAATGGAAAGCGGGACAAAACCCCAAATTTGGTCTGAATTCTTGTCCTAAGATGGTATCGCAGCCTGGCCCTCAGGCCTGTAAGCCTGGAACTCTGAGTCCAGAGCCCCACGTCTGCTCAGAGCCCAGGTTCTAATGGAAAACATCACTCGTGTTGCATATTGAGACTGCTGCTGCCCCCATACCATGCTTAAGTACAAGCATCAATACTGGAAAAGCCGAGTATTTTAGCTACTAATACTGGAAGTGTTAATTCTTATTTTTTAACAGTATACAAAGCATGTGAGGCAATGAGCTCAAAAAAAATAATTAAACTTGAACGTTTTTCTGGTGCTAAAAATGAAACGATGCAGGACTGAAGGAAAATATTTGTATTTCATTCTCAAATCAATGTTTTTGCTCATTGCCTGTGTATGAAAGAGTGCCTTAATCAGAGAAGAAGGGATCAAAATCCAGCCTCCATTGTTATTGGAACATGAGGGCTTATCGTGAAGCAGCTCAAATTTTCTCTTTATATTTCGGTCGGTCCCATTATCCGTGGAATTAATGCAAGCTTTGGTTTAAAACATATTCCCAATAACACCAGGTCAAAGGCTTGTCACATCCAAATGATCAATTAAGAAAAGCACAAAGAGAAAGGAACTTGCCCGGTTTGCCCTATTCAAGGTTTTTAAATCAAAGGCAAACCCAAGCACGGAAGTCACTTCAGCTCCCGAGGAAGTACAACAAATGAGAGCAGAACCCGGGTATTCTAGCAAGAGAAAACAGGTGGTTTTTTATGTCCTTTCAAAACAAACTCGCCAAGGATTACTGGCAGCATTTCACATAAAACAGGAAAAGACATTGCATTTAACACCCCAATCCAAGCTTGAAATTGCTTAAAGCAACTTCAGCTGTTCACAAGCCAACAAACAGGGGAGACTAAGAGAAATAAAAGAGTTCAGGGTCTAAAAAGCCTGATTTCTTCTTTTTTTATGTTTTCAAATGGCAATGGCTTTTACCTTTTTCTTTTTTTTTTTTTTTTTGTGTGGAATGAATCTTGATATTAATATTGCACTGAGCTTTCTGCACCCCAAAAATTTACACTATAGGTGAATAACTCTGCATTAACACACTCAGGCCGAATTCCAGGTGACTTCTGTACAAAGACGGCTGTACGCGGACAAGTCCATAAAGGTAAAAAATAACAACTAAAACACCTCTAGATGTTTGTGTAAAAGCTCAAAGGGTTAATTTGTTAAGAGCTCATTTTCCGATTACCTAAGTGCTCCCGTGGAACACAAGCTTTAGGAGGGAGGGAAACTCAGAGTTCCACGCTTGGACTGGAACAGCTTTTTCCATGGCTGCCCAAGGACGATGCGGGTGATTATTTTCAAGAAAGATTCGAGGCTCGGCCTCAACACCTCAAGTTTATCCGATGACGCTCCAGGTCCGCTAACGTTTTCGCAGAGGAAAAAGGCTCAGTAAACAGTTAGGAAGCTCCAGGCCAGTCCCTTAATCACAGCGCTCCTCGCAATAAAAATACACTGTACAGGGAGCTTTGCATTTCACCATTTCAAGACACAAACCACTTGGTTTTCTGGGCTCATTTGGGAAGACAAGATTAGTCTCCTTTCACCGGTATTAGATACAGGCTTTTTTAGTCATGAGCTACAGGCAAATCCAAGAAAGGGAGCCAAATGCCACTTTACTCTTGCAAAAAGTCCCAATCTAAGGCAGCTGCTGCAGAAAACAAGGCGGGGTGACAGGCTACACTACTGGAGTGAATAAAAATAATACATTTTCCATCTGGGAGTAGGTGGACAGCTGAGGATTTCAAAGCTCCTTACGCTAGAAGAGGGAATATAACATTAGGAGTGCTAAGGAACAGAAAATATGGAGAATTCTGCCACAGTGATACGATTGGAGATCCAGCCCCAAATTATTCTGGGATTTTGGCAGGGGGTGGGGGTGTACAGGAAAAACAGTGTAAGTGCAGAAGGAAAGACACTAAAACCCAGGATTCTTATTTCAGGAATGAAGTCAGAAATTAAAAACACTGTACCGCCAACACTTTTAATTAACTCACAGTGTTTTCTGTACAGTGTGGAACTCGTTACACCCGAACATCACTAAGATCCGCTAATTTCCCCGTTTCTCTGAATTTTGCTGCATTTGCAGCAATGCAGAGCCCTACAGCAGCCACCATTAACAGTCAAAGCTTTGCGATTGAAGATTTTGCATTTAAGCCTTCAATCACGACGGAAGATTATCGAACACCCACTTCAGAAGATAAGGTCAATGGGCCTAATTCCAAACCGCAGGCCCTTACCCTTGATTAAAAATCAATAATATAAAAAAGGAAGGAAAAAAAACCAAAACAACCCAGGTATTTGCTGAAAGCACCCAAAAGCAGCACAGAGCGCAGGGATCTGAGCAGCTGAAGTTGCAGCAAAGCTGTTCTGGGGCAGCAGGGAGTGCTCTGAACTTCTGCAGAAAATGGTGCTATTTGTTTATTAACCAGCGATTACCCCTGTGAGTCAGGAGCGCCGGCCGAGTTTGGGGTTATCTAATTAGATTAGCAAGCGGCAGTTAGCGAGTCAACTGATTAGCCTCCGCACCACAAACACATTTCTTAATCAAATTCGTGCGGGATGCCAGCGCTATCTGATAGAAAAAACACTTCAAAGCGTCGCACCGGAGTTTCCTTGCAAACAGCCGAGGCTGGAAAACAAAGGTTGGCGGGGGCGAGCGGGGCCCTGGCGGGGATGAGGCGGGGGGGACGGACAGGGCTTGTCCCCAAACCCCTTTGCT
>VXAK01020048.1:0-28996 GCA_013399435.1 Arenaria interpres | reverse complement strand
TGCGCCGCAGCCCCGCCGGATGTGAAATCACTTCCGCTACCTGCGTGACCTCATAGACACCGCCCCCCCCTCCCCTCCCCTCCCCGGAAGCGGCGGCGGGCTGGCAGGGCTGGCCGGCGGGCGGCGCGGGGCACGCAGGGAGTTGTAGTCCCGGCCCGGCCGCCATTTCGCGCGGCGGCGCGGTGCACGCCGGGAAGCGTAGTCCATCTTGTGAGGGACCTGTGAACCGCCATCTTGTGGCGGCAGCGGGGCCGGCTAGTAGCGTTAACAACGGGGTAGTCTCCGGCCACCCTCCCGCCCCGGCCCCGGGCCCGGCCCCTCCGGGTAGGAAAGAGGCCTCGGGAGGGTTACCACAGGGGGAAAGGTGCCGCCCCGCTGCCCTTCCCGGGGCACCAGCCGACCTGGGGAAAGCATGGAGCTCTGCTGAGGGAAATCATTTTTGAAAAAGACGCCTGTTTCCGAAAGAAGTGTTTCCACTCTAGATGCATGCATTTTTGAGGCTTTACATTAGGAGCTAAGAGATAATGAATGCTCTTTTCTGGGACCTATATTAAGCGCCCAGATTTCAACCCTCTCGGGTGAAAAAGCAGGGTTTTGTTCTCTGATTCTCTCCCCCCACCCCTCGCCTTTTTCTTCAAGGTGGAAAGAGTCTCTCCTTCTGACACTACCTGCTTAAACTTGTGCAAAGCTCAGGGCCAGGCTGTGCTAACCCATCCTGCCAAATCCTCCACCGAGGTACAGGCTTTTCGACTCCTCTGAGCTTCCCGATCTCTTCAAAACGGAAGAAATGAGAGGCTGCCAGAGCCCAGAGCCCTTTGTTCCATCCCCGCCATTGTGACCCAAAACAATCTGCATCTGGAGTCAAGACGCAGCGTTGCCACGGCACAACCTCCTCCACTCACCGCCCAGCTCAGATGGACGGACACGTGAGAGAACCACCACACACACACAAATAGAGTTAAATCTGCCCCAACAGCCGGTTGGAAAAGATACGGCAGGAAAATGCATCTATGTGCAAGCGAGAAGCCCCAAAGTGTGTGTTAGTGAAGTTGCAGAGAAATAAGTAACCATTGAGAACCCTGAAATCCATTAGTGGTTAAAGAGTTTTGGGGTTTTTTTTTTTGGGGAGCAGGAGCAGCGTCTGGAGCACCCTGCCCAGCTCGGCTCTGGTGTTTCCAGGCTGGGAAACCTCCTCCGCCATGGCCTCGCTGGCGTGGGCTGGCTGCAGGCAGGAAGGGGGCTATTTGAGAAAAAGGATTTCATTAACATTTCTCTGCTCAGCCCTTTACTTCCTTCCTTCCTCCTAAATTTTAGTAAGAGATAACAAACTCCAGAAAGTCTGGGGTTTTGCAGATTTTTCAGGGTCATATCCTCCCTTGAATCGAGCTATTTATATTTTATTAATCACCATTACTAGTGATCTAGTAACTAGCCCTGTGGCCTGTTGTACGCTCACTAGGTGATAACCTTCTAGCTAAGTACAACCGTAAAAATACCCCTGCAAAGATCATCCTTCAAAAAATGGGGTTCTACTCTGCTCTTACTGCTCTTATTTCCAACTCTATTTTAACAAACCCAACACGACACGTGGCATTCTCATCTCTTCACGGAGGTTTCTCTTTCTACTTGCTTCCCATGGTGCTTGGCCAGCCCAGGGCTGTGTTGCACCTCTGCTGAGCTACACACACAGCAGAGAGGCAACAACAACCTCTAGGTCTTTCACTGAATTTCACTGAATTTTTTTGGAGTTGGAAGGGACCATAGAGATCATCTAGTCCAACTCCCCTGCCAAGGCAGGACTACCCAGAGCATGTCAGAGCATGCCACTCAGGACTGCATCCAGGCGGGTCTTGAAGATCTCCAGAGAAGGGGACTCCACGACCTCCCTGGGCAGCCTGAAATTTCTGAGCTGAAATTCACATATATAAGCTGGCATCTAAATTCCAGAGCCACGCTCATCTCACGCTCTGCATGATTTCCCCTGTACGGCACAGATACAATTATCTCCAAAAAATAAGCAGCCACGGCAAGACCATGTATCGATCTGTCACCAAACTACGTTCCAGGCATCTCTCCTCCAGATCACACTATTATGATGCCATCTTTTCATCAGAAAGTAGAATCATAGAATGGCTTGGGTTGGAAGGGACCTTAAAGACCATCCAGTTCCACCCCCCTGCCCTGCGTAGGGACACCTCCCACCAGACCAGGTTGCTCAAAGCCCCATCCAACCTGGACTTGAATTCTCTCCCTGGCCTTTGCATGGAAACACAAGATAGGTTTGACTTATTTTATGACGGATCCTGTTGCCCACGTGCAGCTGTGAAGATTTCATACAGCTCATCACAGTTTTCAAAGTACGTGCATTAGACATCTTACATCTATCACTACCACAAGATGAGAGTTGAGGGGAGCAAGGGATTTTTTGGCTCTGATGTTGGACTCTGCCACAATTATTTTATGCTTGGGAATTGTTTATGTTTAGACACTAAAGATGATGCAAGATCCCCAGCAAGTACACAGGTTGGCATTTACAGCAGGCAAGATCACTGCATAGGTAGTAGCTACAAAAAAGATACTTTAAAAATAAAATATATACAATAATCTTAACTGCAAGGAAACTGTTAAAATGCCTGGGGAAAGCAGAAACCTCCAAAATTTCTTACTTGAGCAGGGGGTGACTGCCAGACACTGAGTGGCTGCTTTGGAGCCAGGTCTCTGCTTGGCTGAGGAACTGAGCAGCTTCTCGGGGACAGATGAGTGACAAATCCCATGATAAGCAAGCGGGGCTCCAAGCACATCCTTGTGACTTGGTCAAAATAGCACGGAGGGCAGGGCAGCTGCTACTCACAATTTCTTTCAGGGGCTTGGAAAAGCCATAGAATAGTTTTAAGCCTGTAACACTGCATTATATTTAACTGATTTCATACAGACAAGACTTTGCATAGTGGAAAAACAAGTTAGAGAGACTTTACTTCCACAAAACACCCCATCTTGTGTCCGCTGGATGTATTTGCTTAAGGAAATTAACTTTGTCAAGTTTCAGCCTCCTACATTTGAGAACCCTTCTTAGCACTGAAGCCTCCCACAAGGCTCAGGGGGGAAGAATTGTCCCTTATTTTTATTCACAGGACCCCGTATTATTCACCACTGAAACCAAGAAATAAAAATTGTCAGCAGAATATACCTACCAGTGTTTTAACAAGTCATATTTTAATTTTGTTTGGAAACAAAGGAGGTTTTAGGAAAGAGAAAGAAAAGTTATGGATTAAGTTGCTACATCACAGATGTTAAATAAAGCATGCAAATTGTAGAGAGGTGGAGTTTCGGGGGGGTCTATCACGGACAGGGGAGTGAAGAGTTCAGTAGACACAGCAGTTAACATGCCCAACAGCTATCACGAATTACTGTTGCCTAGCTTTGTTTATTGGTAAATCACTTTAGTAACCTGAATTCACAAATAAGCAGTAAATAACAAAAAACTACAGATAAACACAGGTTACACATGCAAATTCCTGTTCACATCTCACATGTGCAGGTACATTAAGAGCACAGTTCTAAAGATCCTTGACGAAACCAGATTTTAACAAAACAGGTTTTTAAAATGCAGGTATGAAAAAATTACATGTGAAGAATATAAAGATACCTTTTTACATTTCAGGACTCCAATGCTGCTTTTGAATATACTAGAGATGTACGACAGCTATGAGATTCAAGTAAAAGCAGGAAGAGCTCAAGGAAATAATACTGGTCAGAGGAGAATGGGCATTTACTTTTCACTAAAAATACAGGAAATAGCTGAATAGGAAAGTCTACCAAGAGCTTAGGAAAAAAAAAATAAATCACAAAGTTGTAAAGCTGACTAGTCACTACTTCTCCTATTTGCTATATAACAGCAATGACATTAAAAGAAACTGCAATTCAACATTTAAAAATGCAACTTACATTCCAAGACTTCGCAAAAGTGAAATGCAATGACAGCCCTACGCTCCAAATTAAATACCTGCTAGGCTCAGACTGAAATACGGAATGTTCTAGATAAAATAAAAAATACAGTATTACTTTTTATTTTTTATTGAGAATGGAATTGAAAGACAATTTCTGAAGCTTGAAAATAGGAAATTTCACTTAAATGAAGTTTTCTTCCCATCGATGAGCTTTCCGCAAGGGTGCAAGATTATTTTTTTTTCAATAGCTTGAAGTGTCAAAACAAAAAAAACTTGTTGCCATTCTCACATTAAGAACAAATTTTTGTCATTAACTTAACTGCATATGCTTTTTGCTACAACATTTAACACATGAACAGACCTATAATGCCTACTGTATTTCACTAAAACAAAAAAGAATGCAGTATTTCCAGCTACTACTAGTACTGCTTTTTTAAAAAAGATTAACATTAAAAACAAAGCCGCTGTTTTTTTTTTTCCTTACATCCTTCCTTCCTTTTAAGCTTCCTTCTTTTGCCTGTGGTCTTCTGCCATTTTATCCAGAATTTTCTGTTAAAAGAAAACAACCACATTTGGGATGTATTTAAAGCTTCTCGCAGTCACAGCATCAATAACACAAACATAAACCCAATTTTTAAGTTGTAAAGATCTGTGAACATTGGCTGCAAAGGTGATAACTAACAAGACCAGCACTTTTCTGTGTTCTGAAGGGGAGGAATACTCCATGTCATCATCACGTCACCAAACGCAGAGCTCGCCACCAGTACAGACCAGATGGTGGCCCCAGCAAGCGTTTCCCTGGCCCTGCCATTAATGGCTTGCTGGGAAGGCAAGAGAATTACTCTCCATTTTGTCACGGACTTGTGACAGCCACCATGCCACTTACCTGGTCAGAACCTGCCATCTCTAAAGCCATGGAAAAACCATCCCCCCTCCTTATTTTAGAAGTCTGAGGAAATGTTATCACTTTGATGAAATTTGATAGCAATAACAATCGATTTGTTTACACTTCTTGCTCTCAAAGCGAATGAAACTCCAGCTAGAGAAGTGCCTCACCGTCATGAAACAAAAGCTCCATTTTCCCATTCCTTCCCCAATTCTAAAACCACACCAATGTAGCAAAATTCATTCAAGAGCAGCTCACTAGTCATTTGTGCCATGGAAAAGCAAATCAAATCACATTTCATTTAAGTAAGCGATAAAGTTAATAAACTGGGATTTCCCCCACTTCCCCTTTTACAACAAATCTTTAAAGTCCCATAATCAAGTTACCTCAATGGAAAAAAAAAAAAAGGAAAAAAAAAAGCTATGGGTGATGGATGAGGTGGGTTTTTCTCACTACAAGACTCTGCGTGGGAATTGATTATTTTGTGATCTACTCCTTGATAATGGTGTTCACTTCGTGACATTTATTTGTGCCGTCTGCCTTCCGGGGCCCTGCATCTGTTTGGGGTTCCCTATCACTGCAAGGGAGAAAGCAAACGTTTCGAGTCAGAGGTGCCAACACCACCTTTTTCTACAGAACCCCCAGGGTTTGTTTTCAATTTCAATAATCGACTGGTATGAAATCAATATATGTGAACACTGCATTATTATTGTTATTATTGGTCGAATTTTCTTTAGGATTCCCCTTTCTGGGAGGTGATATTTAAAAGCAGCTCACAGTGCACAAAGATAGAGCAGCAGCGTTTATCATTCATGCCATGCAATCATGTGATACCTAAGCCAATTAGAAATTGTAAAACATGCTCACAAAATCAGAAGTTGCAAATATGGATCTTTCTTTTTTTTGAAATATATATAAAAAATTCAGCTTAAGCTCTGTTGATGGGTTAAAAACGCTCTCAAAAGGACAACTGGAAGGGATCTGAGTCACACTCTGCACCCCTACTACTAAGCCTGGCTTTTACTCCAATCGGAACACACTCTTTAATCCAAATTTACCAAAAAAATACTGAAGCCCATCTTAAAAATGTGTATCCTGCATATTATTTTCATTAGGTGAAGTTTTGGAGAGGTCTAGCTTGAGTTAAAAGTTAGAGAATAAGCCAATTTCCGCTGCCTGAAAGCTTCTCTTTTTTTTTCCTCCTCAGTCCAGTCTCGTTCAGGTCTATTCCCCAGGAAAGAATCACGCCATTTAAAATGAACAAGTTTTTGCCTTACCTTCAACTTTTGATAATGAGGAAGGCTGCTGCAATGGGTCTTTTTTGCAACATCTTCATTTGTGTAGAACAGGGAACACAATTTGCAATAAAACCCTGTTTTGGGTACCACATAATTCACACCTAGAGAAGTAAACACCACAAAATAAACTAAGAGATCTACTCTACATCATTTCTTTTAATGTCATATGTCATTTCAGCTAAATCTTAAAACCATTAATTCACTTTACATTAAAAGCTGCTTTATCTTTAAAAGCCCTTGTTTTAGTTTAGTCAAGCCGGGGCCTAGTAATAACTATGTGCAGGCTTTTTTTTTTTTTTTTTTTTTTTTTTTAAATTTAAAATCAAACTTTCAGATTAAGGGTCCATTTTATTGATTCCTTCAAAAGAACTAACAAGGTTCTGTGATCAGGTTCTGAGTATTTAGTATGAATCTAAACTATTACCACTATTGTGATTTGTGCTATTAATTGAATTTGTGTCGCTAAAATATACCTCTTCCAATTTAATTTCTGCCTAAGGAAAGTGTTATGGAGAACTGTATGAAAAGAAGGGAAAAAAAAAAGAAAGAAAATACTACAGGGTCAGGGGAGGAGTGAAGAAGGGGAGGAAAGAGGGGAAAGGCCCTAAAATGAAAGGCTCAGAGGCAACGCGTTGCCAGAAATGAAATTCAAATGAAATGAGAAATGCTACCGCAAGGCACAGAGAGGAATTTGGAAAAGAAATGGAAACAGCCTTACCAACGGGAACGTTTGGCTGGTACGGCCCAATCCGAAACTCATCGGGAACAAGAGACTTCTCTTGGATGCTCTTTGTCTCCTGCTCATCCTGGGTGTCTGTATTTTCATGGGCATTTTTCTCAGGATCCTGTGCTGTTGTGGTATCAGAAGCTTCAACTGTTTCAGCCTTCAAATTGTCTTCGGTTTTGGTTCCATTTTCTAACGTTTCACTTTCCTGCTCTGGCTCCTCAATCTTGTCTACCTTGATTTCTGCCAAACTATCATCGTTTTTGCCAGCAGATTTTACTGCCAAACCCGACTTGCGGAGTTTTTGATGATCCGAGTCTTCTTCGTCACCAACCTCATCTAGAGTGACAAAACCTTCCATGCTCCGCGGAAAGCCACCCACATATCGCTGTTGAGAAAATGATTTCCTTATGTCAGCTTAATTCTTAAAATGTTTCCCCTCAAACTGTCTTAAGTTTCAGAAGATAAATATCTTCTCCAAATTCCCTGGAAAAATGCTCTAATTCTTCCTTCAAGACCTACCTCACCCATTCAAAACGTTACGGAAGCAGACAAAAGTGTAACAAACTCTTTTAAATATATTCCACTGTCCCAGAATCAAGTGTTTAATTTCAAAATATATATATTTTTTAGCATTGTGAGGCTCCACTGTTTTATCATATCAACATGTGACCTTCAACTTGAGAATTTCAGTATCTTTTCGCTCTATTCTTAACTTTGAAAGTCCTTCTAACATGAGTGTTTTAAGTGGAGGTAATTTTGGAATGCACAAGTTTTTTTGCTATTTGAGACAGTCCCACAAAATCCTCAAATTCCTGCCTGTATAACAGATAAAACCGTACCAGAATAACTGCCCACTAATAGTGAATGAAAGTTAATTTTTAAAAACAATTAAAGAACTCTTTTTCAACCAGTGGAAAGCCTGAAGCTCCGGCATTGCAAAAATAAACAAAAAACCAACCCAAAAACCACCAACCACCAAAATCGTGGAAGTATTTAAAAAATCCAGCTTCATTAAAAGCCAGTGAACGTCTAAATTCTGACTTTTTTTTTTTTTTGAAAGAGTGGTACCCAAACAGCACCAGCTTCATCTCTGTGCTCTAAGAGCAGAGGTCTTCAAGGAAGCAAGTTTGGGGTTTGAGGCAGTTTATCGTAACCGATACCCACGGAATCGGAGCCAGTCCCCGCCATTTGCCCGGGCAGCGTTCATCCCAACGCCACGCAACCAGCTTCCTGAGAGAAGCACCCCCCAAAACTGAAAACCACACACACCTCGTTCATTAAGAATAAGGAACATGCCTTACTTTTTTTTTTTTTGCAAAACAACATTTCAAGGCAATAAAGCTACTAGAACCCCACATAACCAGGTATGATTACAAAAGCAGCTTGTAGGATGTAAAAAAACCATGAAAGTGTGGATCATCTGATGAGAAAAAGGAAATTCACAGCAATTTCCATATGACTGAGGACACCTCGAAACTAATTTTTTGATTTTTCCCCTCCAATTGGAACAGGCCTTGGTGAACCGCAACTGGACTTGCCAACCTTTCTGGCTAAGCGTGAGGTGTAGACGTACATACAGTTTTGTCCAAGGCTAACCTTAGCCTCAAATCCCAAATTAATCATCTTTTTCTTTAATACTGTTGCTCTGCTCTGTGCTCAAAAGAGAAACTCCAGCCAGTCTCACAGGAAACTGCTTGGGAGAAAACAGTTCCCAGCTGCTTAGAATTAATCAAAAAAGGGGTGAAGACAAAGGCAAGAAAAGCCCCAAGAAGCAACATGGGAAGAAGCCCATAAGTTCACAGGTCCTGTCAGAACAGAGAGAGTGATTTATAACCGATTCCATTTGCAAGTTGCATCCCATGGAACCTTCCAGTTCCTTCCCAGGAGCGTTAACGCCCGTTTCTCTTCAGAGGTGTGTCAGGCACATGTTGTACAGACCCACACGTAGAGCTCTGAAATAGAACGTGCTGTGGGGTGTTATTTTTCAACAAGGTTTTCCACGCTCAGATACCTTGCTATATAATTACCTTTTTAAGCTTTTTCTTTGCTGCTGGATTGGGCACAACATTCCCCTCGGTTTTTACAGCCACTTCATCAGTTGTGTCCTTTTTTTCTTCAGTAGCCACATCGGCTAAATTGGCAACATCCGCATCGTCTCCTGCTGAGCTGCCACTTTCTAACAGCGCAGCTGCTTCCTCCTCATCCACCAGCAGCTCATCTTCGGATTCCAGGAGTAAACTGGGCTCGTCTTGGTCTGCCTGTTCACCGCTTTTAGCGCCTGATGGCTCAGCAGCATCCTCTTGTTTCTCCTCTTTCACTTTATCTTCTGCACCACCGCTTTCAGGTTTCTGAGCGGCATCCGGCTTAGACTTCTTATCGCTTGGAGAGTCTTTGCTGTCTGGAGAGTACGTTCTCTTCCTGTAAAGAACAAAGATTACCTGCTTGTAAACCTAAAGGAAGGCCAGAAATTACAAAAAAACTCAAAAGATAAGTTATATTTTTTTCTAGACAAGCCTGAAAAAGATGGTTTTAGTTCAGAAAAGGGAAGGTTGAGGGAAACCTTGAAGAATACCATTCTTAAAATATACAAAAGGCTGCTGCAAGGAGGAAGCGTCCTTACAAGCCAGGCCAACTGCCGGGGGGTTTAAATTGCAGGAAGGCAAGGCTTATTAAGGACTGGGAAAGATTTCCTGAGGAGCTTGTGAAGTCTCCATCATTAGAGGAAGAGGGCAGGTAGCGCATTAGGAACAGCTGATCTCAGGGCACAGCAAACAACAGTTTGATCTCAGAGCCTGCCCGACTTCTTTTTGGATAATTCCCATACTCTGGATAAAGTATTTTCATATTTCTTTTAAACAACATTATGTTGTAGCAAGAGGAAATTACCTGGTTTTATCCTTCTTCAGCAGTTCAACTCCTTTGTTTGGAATCTAAAATAAAATTAGAAAAAAAGGTAAGTCACAGCAGAGTGCTATTTCTGCAAGTGTTGCAGAAATGAATTCAGAGCAGGCAGCACAACCCAGCCAAGCGCTTCCAATTACACTAATCCACAGGTACTCTCTTTCCATGCCCACCAACCAATTAATAAATTGCTATTATGTTAGACAGGATGTTACCAACCTAGAAATTTCATGTCTTTATTCACAGCAATTACCAGTTATTTGATACAAAAAAAAAAATAGGATTATCCTCTGCTCCAGAAAAATCATATACAAGTTCTCTTCTGTTTCTGAACCCATACAGCGCGGTGCAGGCAACAGCACAAATCAATCTATACTCTTCTCCTGATCATTAGGAGCGGGCTACATGGAAAGCTTTTAAGTGAAGACACTTCACTTATTTAGGAGTTACGGAATAGAATATTCCACTTGCATGGTAGTAACATGAGAAACTATTCAATAGATTGGTTAAGAGTTTGAATTTGTCACAAAGTGTTTGGTTTTGGTGCATGATCATGTGCAATAGTGAGATTTCTTCATAGTCCACAACAGAAAGCCTATGTTTGTGAGAGTCAGTTCAGATTTCTCCTGTTTTTCAGGAGTATTAGCCTGGTCTTATACTTAAAGAAAATTAATAAAGCTATCAGCCAACCCTTCCCTCCTTGATACGAATTGCACATGTAAAGGTGCAGTTACATCATAAATTTGACAAAGCTTATTCTTAAAAATAGATTAAAAAAACCCCCATATTACAGGACATTTTAAATGGAGACATTTTAATTAAAAGGTACAGCAATTACTCCATAATTCTAGTCATTTGATTTTTGTTTCATCTGAAAGGAAAGTCCTTTTAACTTTGTTCTAGGCCTCCTAACCACATATTTATGCTTAGTAACTGCACTTAAGTAGCCAGAAAATACTGAATTACAGCATTGAATTCTCAGTAAATGATACCCGCCTTTTACTTCACACCTTTGACTACAATTAAAAAAAACTAAAAAACAAACCCCACTACTTACCCTTAACACCAGTTTCTTGTATTTTTCAGATAAATCCACTTTCACACACCTGCCTTGGAACCAAAGTGCTTTGTTGGCACAATGCTCAACCATTGCTAAAGCATCTTCTCTGGTCTCCATCTCAATGAAAGCCTGAAAAGATGAAAACACATTAAAAACCACAATGAAATACGCACCACCATCACAAAGCTATTTAACCTTAAAACACAGCGCTTCCAAATGCTGAAATAAAATTAGGGGATGTTATTCTTCCAGTGAAATAAAGGCAGGGAGGACTTCCTAGGAGTCAGGCAACAGATTCTAGGAATTTCCTATTTAACTCCAGGGAGCAACAAACCGGGACAGTAAAGGTGAAATAAAAAATAAATTACAACTAAATGCTTTAAACTCCTGCATATTTACAGAAATCTTGCACATCCAGAGCATTTCACCATACACATGCAATGCACTATCTTCAAATATTTTTATTTTTTAAGAGCCACAGGACTGCTTTTGTTTAGTTTTAAAGAATGAAAAATAAAGGGTAAATGAAGAAAAGGTGTAAGAGTGCAATATTTTTGTTAAAATTTCATAGGTAATGCTGTTTAGTCTTAAAAAAAATTCTAAGACTCTTAGAAATCTGCGTAACAGAAAAAATTAAGCCTCGATGCTAAATATAACCTTCTTCACAGCTGAGGCCTGTTCTTTTTCCCTATTGCAGCTCCTGTTACAGCAACACTTGGCAGTGAGCTAGAAAGAGAACCACCACCTACATCCTGCCCGTGTCATTTCCATGTCTACGCTACAGCACAAAGTCCAATTCAAGGCACATCATCTCTTCCCCGTTAAAAAAAACCCTTAGTTTCACATCTCCACACGTGTCCATGCCCACGGTCAGTTACCTGGCTCTTCATTCTCATAAGTATGTAGTTCTTAATTTTTCCGTACGGCTCGGCCAGCTTGAGAACGGCGTTGTCGGAGTATCCCGAGTGAGGGAGATTGCTGAGGTGAATCACACGACCAAGCTCTGGTTTCGGCGGCTCTGTTTTTTGGTCAGGTTTACCCTCGGGTTTCTAAAATTGAGAGGGAATGGAATTTTTTTCCAAGTGCACAAGATATACCCTGGTGACTGACTGTCACTTGATCACGTTGATACAGTCGTGATGTACTTAAGAACAACTTAAATACAACGGTCTCGTAACACTGACCGACCCAGATTAAAATAAGGCAATGATAAAAAAGCAGAAGCGTTTTACCTTTATTCGTTTGTATTTCTGTGACAAGTGGACTCTGACTGGTTTGCCAAACACCAGGGCGGGTGTTGTGGAGTAATATTCCACTGCAGCCTGGGCATCCTCCGTGGTCGACATTTCGATAAATGCCTGAAATCATATAACAACAAATTAAGCGCTTAGGATTTTCTTTTAAAATCAAGCTTTTACTTGCTTTCTTGTAAAAAATAGCTGCATCAAAACCAAAAACTGCCTTTTGGTTCCAACATTAACTGACCTGCAGAAACTGGCACGAATTCTACGTACTTTATTTAGGTGCACAAACAGAACTATTTGGTTTATTTCCATTCCACCTAGATTTGGATTCAGAATATTCAATTGCTTCCTGTTTTTTCTCTTCTATGATGCTGGCTTTTCCCAGACTTCAAAATATGGGACTATGTAATACAAGCCAAGAGCGAATAAATTTTAAGGGAATATTAAACAAGGACAGAATTTGCAAGCAAAGTGTGCTTTTGAGAAAGCTATGAACAACCAAAAAGAATATTTTTAAAAAAATATTGAAGTTAAAAAGCAGCACTACAGCATTTCTGGGAATATCTATGATTCTAGTCGCTCTTCCTGTCATACGTGTGACCTTGGTGACACGTGTGTCATCCTGTTTGGTAGCTGGGCAAACTCTTCTACAAAGATTAAGCATAATAAAGGCACAAAGCAGGGCCAACAGCAAGACTAAAGGGCCTCATCTCACCTCATTGATTTTGTTGAGAATCAGGTGGTTTGTAATTATTCCAAATGGTTCAACAAGCTGAAGCAGCTGATACCTCAAGTTCTTTCCCCTCTGGAAATCCATGATGTGAACAACTCTGCTTGTTTCCTGTTGAAGACAAAGCACACGTACATAACATGAAATAAAAACGGTGTGTTGCCTAAGCTAAAAAGAAAGGCTGTCAAGGCTCTGCTCTACTCTTATTTTTTGCTTTAATTCGAATTTTGAATTTTTCGGCAGTAACCAAACCAAGATGCACACCAAAATCCCTCCAGAGATTTCCAGAGGAAGATGCCAGCCCAGCCAAAGCTGCCTTTCTGTATATTTACATCCCACAGCTGCATGGTAAGATGAAGTTTAAATAGGGTCTGTACAGTTTCGGAACACAGATTTTGTAGAGTACCTGGCACAATGACTACAGTATTTCCAAATAAATAAATCCTAAAGTCTCACTTGTATAGACAATCCATTCATTTAAAATAAAAGTATCTTATGAAAGCAAACAAAAAGCATGCGATATAAAATTGTGGCTTTTTTTAATAAGAAAAACATTAAGTTTTTAATACTAACCACTCTGCCCTTTTGCATGTGTCTCGGTCCTTGCATGTTTCCATTTCCAGCTCCTTTAAAAAAAAATTAAAAGAATGAGCAAGCTTAGTTCAACCTGTGAGACTGGTATTAACATGTTTCTTCACAAGTTTTAAAGAGATATAAGGCACTTGTAATATTAAACCAGAATGACATCAAGTTTTAAAAATTAATTCTTTCATTACAGTCTGAAAAGGCCGTTAGTTTATTTCAGAGCTCTTGTAACCTGAGGTCCTCCTTTGTGATTATTCTGTTCAGTTTGACATTAGAGAAAGAGCTGCATTTACTGATGTGCAGAAATAGCAGAGAGTAAGTAAAGACCACTGAAAAAAAATCTCTCCTGTTTCAGACTAAGATTTGCTATGGCAAAATGCCTCCCTATACAAAAAATGCAAGATCTCTTTAACTAAGATACACTTCTTACAATTGAGGATTTAGGTGTAGAAAAAGACTCCTAAGTTTTGGTTCTAAAACACCACCAATTCTATCCTATTGCCCATTTTACTATGAAACACATGAAAGAATCCTTTCTGATAGCTTGGCTCAAAGTCAATTTTAAGATGTTTTGAAAAATTAACAGTATTATTTCAGTGAAATTAGGTATTAATGCACTTTTTGTTTAAAAATCCCTTTAAAGTGTCCAAAACCCTTGTACTCTGTCAGGGTACCAAGGTACATTAATTACTTTTGTTCTTTTAGTCACTGAAACTATTTAAAAGGTAGGAAGTAACAACTTCAGGCAAGGACCTCATTATCAGCCTCTCTTCCTGAGAAAAAGAGGCCTGCATCATCTTCTTCTCATTCCTCACTTTATATCCTAATATTTGTCAAATTCATTTGAAATTTAGGGGGAAAAAACACTTGGGACATTGAACTCTTGCAAGTTTCACCGAAAAAACCAACCCAATCCCACCAACATGTATCTAATCAGAAGACAGATGCAAAAAAAACCTTCTAGACAGGAAAAAAAAAATCCAAGTCCAGAACATGTGTAGATTAAACACAATTAAAAAACCAGCCATAATAATGCAGCTGGTAGAAAGGTGAAAGGGTGGGATGTGAATACCAGCCTCTGGCCAGGGAGGGACTACAGTATTTCAGTTCCATTGCTCCGAAAAGTGTTTTATTGTTATAAACCACTGGTAACAAATTTCAAATAAATAAATGAGAACTTAAGCCTTGTACAAGCAGGTGCCTGTTGATGTTACCTCTTGGCCCAACTGGAGGTCCTCCAAGGTGGAACGGAGGTGGTGGTGGTCCCAGAATCCCTGGTGCAGGGTTTGTGGATTGCTGCAACATAAAGGGATCACCCCTAGAAGGAAAGAAAGAAACCAAAAAAGTGAAGTTTTCATTCTTTAAAAAAAGCCCTAATTTTATATGCAGAGCATATAAGGAGCAGCCAACTTTTGGTACTGTCACCGCTGCTCTTCAGCAAGTAGAAGTCAAAAGGTACTCATCTGAAGGAGGTTTGTTGTTTCATATAAAATGTTAAGAACACCCTCTGCTTCAAATAAAAATTGTAAGGACTTTAAAATTCATTACTACTTACATTCCGTGTCCTGAATCACTGTCAGGATTCCATTCTGGGTATCTTAAAAGAAAGAAACAAAAACAGGTAAGAAAACACAATCTCCTACCTATGTAATAATTCTCATACAAGCAGCAAAACCTTTATATGTTACATGGATCAAACAGTGTAACACGTAACGCTGCCCACTAGAGCCATGAGCAGCATCTATTGACAGAAGTGCTGTTATTAATGAGAAACTTCCTACACGACACGTAACTCCTGCCAATTTATAGTAGAAATTACACAGTTTATTTTAGAACAAAAATTTCAAGTTGGTACGAGTGGTAAAAAGAACTACAATAGATTCTCAGCTCTTAAAATCCAACTCTTCAAAACATTACATACAGATCGGTAGGATTCAAGTTACGAATTGAGATCCCTTTTTTGTCCTGAAGATCCTCTATGAAGTTGCCTGTTTATCTTCCCCACAGGACACAGTGTGTTTCTAAACCCCACTTCGTGCCCCATCACTGACCACTCTTTGGTCGTACAAGCCCTCGTGCCACAAGAATATTTACTGTACTTCAAATCCATACATTTCAAGCAGCAGCTGACAACGTCGGCTGTGAGTCGCTCCATTGATATGATGGTTCCACTCCTGCAGCAAAGTAAATAATTAAAAATTAACAGCCACACATGGCAAGCCATTTTTAACAAAATAATAACGTATAGCGCAGTAGCTTCTCTTCTACGCTGAAGTATCGAAGACTCACACAGAGACAGCAAAAATCTCTTTTTGTAGAGCTTTGAAGAGACACCGAAATCAGACCGACCTCTCAACGCCTGACCTGGGTGAAAAGGTGTCTGATGAAAAATGTCTTGTGATCTACGGGCCTGATCCTGCCTCCGAGGCGCAAAGCTCCCCGGGGATCACTGCAGCACACACGCCTAACACAGCAATCACCATTTTTAGCACTGAATCCTGAGATATACTTTTTTTTTTCCTCCTTTCATTAATTTTAGAATTTCCTCCACTCTCTCTGCTTCGTTCCTCAGACTTTTTAAAGAGTAATGCAAACTAAACGCACAAGTTTTTAGAACCATAAAGAAGCCAAGAAATTGCAAGGAATTCAGAAAGGAAAGACTAAAAGCAATGAAAGTGCACAGCTAGGACAAACTACTATACGGGCGACATTTAAAAATATATGACTATTTGCAGGGAATAATCAAGAAAAAAAAAGGAGATCTAAATCAAGATGGTACAAAGGAGGAAGGAGGAATAATGGAATTAAACTAGTTAATTCTGGTTCTGGCTTTAGCACTAGCAAGGAGTGAGGGCCTTCTACTTCTTCTCTGCAGATTATGTTGATTATGAAGGGAGTTACTGATTTCAAGACGGGAGAAGGCAGGGGGACTCCTCCTTTATCGAAGTCTAGAGTGCCTGATCTCCGTACCCTTCCGTTCTTACAAGCAACAGTGATAGTTTGTGCTGTATTTGCATTTATAATGTGATAGCACTGAAGTGTCGCTGCTGCGCCCGTTGAGCCGCAGCCCGATTTCCACTCTGCTGCTCCTCACTAAGCAAAGGCATCAGCAGAGACACATGGGGCAAATTAGAAATGAAAGGGAGAATAATTATAGATCTTCGGGGGCAGTTTAACAACTGAAGGTTTCCTCTTACCGGTAATGTTCAGCTGTGAACACGTGTACTGCAGAGGCTGTTATGTCTCTTCTTACACACGTATTTCTGCTCAGCACCCACAAATGATTTTTCTTAATCCCTCATCTTTCCTGATTTTCAGTTTCTGCCACCCTTCTGCATCCCCTGAGACCCTCCTGAAGCTCACTGTTGTGTTTCCATATCCTAAACGCCTATGGTGCCTTTTCTATAAAGGAGAAAAACCTGGATTTAAAGTCTCTCATAAGGTACTGTCATTAAGCTACATTACAGTATCACTCCACGATACACAGAATATAACGTGGAGCAAGATGAAACCTTCATTCATTTTATCACGAATATAAAAAAAAGTGGTGCTCTCGTTTTGCTTGTTAACAGCACAAGATGTAGGCTCTGCAACTGTAAATTAATAGATAAACTGGCAATTAGGATGAAAAAACCCCAAGCAAACCTACCTATCTCCAAACATTCAATACTTAAGAACAAAGCTTCTTCAGTTTAAAACTTGCTGAAATAGTCCTTTAAAAACTAAAACACCTTCTAAATTGGGGTGCACAATCTCTAAATTGGTGGCTGATTCTGAAGATATACCATGCTTTGAAGCTGTCTTAATGCGAAATTTAGAATTATTATAAACTGAAATAGACATTATCTGCAAAACAGAACCAAAGTTTGGGATATTTCATTCTCATTATAATCCAAATGCTTTTAAATTGGCAAGAGGGAGATCCAATACGTAACTTAGGATTTTTTTTTCCCAGGGACAGTTTTCAGAACAACAATGGCTCATCTACATTATTAACTTCTTATTAAATACAACTCTCAATGGGGACTTCCCCTGCCTCTATCCAGCCTGAGCATCACTCCCTCATGTTTCAGGGCACTAGATATTTACAGGCATGAATTATCATGAACCCCCAAAGTTAAGCTGGAGAGAATCTGAACTGAGTTTCTTAGAACTCAGATTACCTTTTGCCTCAATCGATGCAGGCAAGAGGACGCTCTGTCCTTCAGAAAATTAGGCCAACCTTAAGGACCTAATTTTAGAGAGCCCTCTATTAGGGCCAGGGCCGTGTTTTCCCTTTGAGATGTATCACCGTTTCCAGTGTTTAACCTCCGCACTCATCTGCTCACATTGCATCAGCCTTTTCCTTTGGCAGGGAAAACAAGCCCTCCTCATCTAGCAACTCCTTCCTTGAGGAAGGGACCAGGATTGACAAAACGTCTAAGGAAACTGGGGCACGATTTACTTTACAGTTAGACAGAAAACAAACTGGGTCTTAAAATATACAGACAGCAAATTAAAGAAGCAATTAAGAATATGGCTAAAAGAGGAAAAAAAGAGAGAACTAGTCTGTCAGCATAACTTACACCAAGGGTGTTTAGCCCCTTGCTCAGGCTTAAAATACAGAGCGTTTTCTCATACGCTTTTAAAAAAATCATCTATATTTTTATTTAGAGGTCGGGAAAATGAAAGTTTGACACTGCAATAATAAGTTTACATTGTCCCAGCTAAGAAAAGCATTCCCTTTCTGCTTTCCCTAAGTTTTGGTTCAGATCAGATTACTTTAAAAGTTAAATTCTACTTTATTCAATTTTGTGGGAGACACAAATTAAGAAATTCTGTAACTGTTAGGTATGCAGAGGAAAAAAGGAGAGAAAGAGAAAAATTCTTGCGGTGACATGATTTCTGAAATTAGAAACAAAGCCCAAACTTGGGTCTCAAGAAACAGAAGATCCAGTCTCAAATATTTTACGGTGTACTAGCAGTTTAAGTCAAAGCATATTCCTAGTAAAATAAAAAAAAAGAAGAAGTCAGCCTCTTAAGTTATGCTGTCAAAAGAATTTTGTATTTCTCATACCTGGAAAGATATTTCGTGTTGGATATCCCTTCAATAGATCTTCGTACCAAAGCAAACTAAGAATCAGGAAGCTTTAAAATAAAGTGCTAAAAAGAACCCTACTTACAGGATTACTGGTTGCCATCTTCAAGGGTCTCAGAGTTTATGTTTTCAATCTAACCAAATGAAGTCATTTTACAGAACTGAGCATGGCATCTAAACTGGCAACACTTAAAACCTTTTATGAAAATAAACGTCAAATATAGGAGACAAGAAACCCGGATTACCGTGATTATTTTTATATTAAAAAATAAGTAATTAAAGAAACACAAGTTCATAAACTGTCAGATCAGCTGGAGTCGTACAGCGTGTGCTCTAAAACCGGTTTGATCATTTCCTTGCAGGGACAGAATAATTCTCCTGTTTCAGTAAGATTAGATGTACAGAAGCAGCACTTTGAGAGGTAACTGTAAAGAAACGGTTAGTAACAGCAATTCCACATTGTATCAATTTTACAGTAATAGCATGTATTATATTTTCAATTGAAGGCCTTCGAGCTAATTAGCCACTAATTGTGACAAGAGGGGCACTGCATTAGCCAATTAAATTGCCTAGTATACTGAAAATCAGCAAGATGAGTGTAATTGGAAAAAGCTGAAAGTGAGAAGGTTCTGGAAATAACGGCCGAATAACCAGGGCTTTTTGAATAACCTGCCGCCTTTGCAGAGAGCTGAACTCTCGCGAATAAACTAAGAGGGAACCGAATCCACCCGAAGATCCACTCTACCGGCGAGGCAAGTAAAGACCACTACGAGGAAGGCAGAGCGGGGGACACTGCCACAGCAGACTGATTGCTCCGAGAGCCTACAGGGATAGATGCAACATGGGACAATCAAAAGTGAGTCTGAAGTGGCTAAGAAAGTTGTGAAAAAGGAGAAAAAATGACGACAAATTTCAGCCATAGTATGAGACAGAGTGTTAAAGTGAAATTAAAAAGGCAAGAATGAGCTAATCTAAAACGTGGTTGGTGGTTGTTTTTTGGTTTGTTTGTTTTTTTGTTTTTTTTTAAAAAACTTTTGCAAATAAGTGCCAGGGCTCTACATTAACTCTTTCCCTTTGGACAGGGAAAAAGCAGAACTGTGCAAGAATCATCTTAACTACATATAAATCAGCAATCAAGATCGATGTGGAGGAGAGCTGAAACTAGCTTCCCGAATAGCACAGTAGATACACTGCGGAAAAAAAACCCCAAACCAACAAAATAAAAAAATAAAAAACCCCACCCCAAAACTGCTTGAATGCCAGATGTTTGTGGTTAAGAGAACATGTAGATGTAAAATATAAATAAGATATCCCAGTAGATGATAGCTGTTTGACTTGAAGTTAAGCAATCGGGGCAAACAAAACACATTAATGTAAAGCCCTGGTTTACAGTGTTTGTTAACAATTACCTTGCAAATAAACCAAGTGCCTTTTTCACTCTCAAACCAACTTTCAGATCATTTCAAAAGCAACCAGGCCATAGAAATAATTACAAGAAATAGGTAAAAACAGAACAGATACTACAACGTAAAGGAAAATAGAAGTATCTGGTGCATAACTCACCTTATTAGAATGAACTGGCATATCACATATAGAGCACAGATGGGGATAACCCTTCGGTAAGAATCCATGGAAGTCTTCAATATTGCTATTTGGAGGAGCACCTCTCTTTTTCTCAAAGAGAGATCTCTCGGGACCAGGACCACGACCCATTCTGTCATACTCACTGTCAAATTTATGATAGTTATGCGAAGTCTCACCATAAAAAGATTCATCCCTACACCTTTCTCCATCTCTTAATCTGTCATCTTCATAATCCATTCTGTCATAATAACCAGATTCTTGAGAACGACTTCCATGGTCATAGTCAACCACTGGGTTGAGACTAGGACCACGATCATCAAAGCTATCTCTTCTAAAATGCCTTTTTTCTTCCCAATCATCCCTAGGTACTCTGTACGGTGGTTCCCGTGTAGATGATCTGCCATCTCTACCATAACCTTCTTCAGCTCTCCTCCTTTTAAGTTGTAGAAGGATCTGAGGCAAGTTTTCAGGAGTAATCTTGTCCTCGGGATAGCGACTCAGTTCATCTAAGTCTCTAGCAGACAGACCGAAGCTGGCCAAAATGTTAGTGGCCTGGTCTGCATCTCCACTGTGCTGAGAAGACAAAGGGAGCGGACCTCTACTTCCAATGTTAAATATAGACTGCAAATTATGGGAAGAGGTACTACCAGAAGACAGTGCACTATGAGATCCTTGTTGGTTCAATGAAGAACTCATTCCAAGATTCATTAAGCTAGCAAGGCGTGCAGTACCCTGGTTCATCCTTCGAAGAGATGCTGGCATATTTAAAGACTGGGTAGCAGCAGCAAGAAGGCCTATTCCTGCAGAGAGGTCACGGCCATGACCTTGTGAATCCCTACTCAGAGATGACTGCTGGAAGGACTTGGACATTGTAGAACTAGAGCTTGTCTACTTTAGGGATCAAAAAAAATTTGGTGTTGTGTTTTGGTTTTGTTTTTAAGATGGCTGAAAAGAGAGCTCACACTAGAAAGCTAGGCAAACTTCACTTCAAAAACGGTAACGCCAAGAAAGAGGATCAATAATGACTGCAGATCTTCTTCAAGCTGAGAAACACCAGACAATTCTGTAGAAAAACAAGCAGTTTTAGTCATCAATCCCTTTAAACAGATGCAGTTTTAAACTTATGCATCATGTTGATCTAAAAACATTGCAGATCTCAATCTTACAAGGTTTTTATTACATAACGTAACAGATTCAAGAGGTACCCAGAACCTACATATATCATTTCAGATAAAAATACAGTCGTGTTTCCTATACACACTGCTCTTCTTCTACAAAAAAGCTACTTTCATACCGAAGACAAGTGAATTTCAGAAGTTTGGGATGTCTGAAAGCATCTAAAGTTTATTTCCATATAAGCCTCGATCTCTGGTTACTGGTTTTGTTTAAACCCTACTTTACTGTACAGTGTCCATGAGAAGACCACAAAAAACTTAAGCCCATAGAATCCAAGATGACTTTGGCATACGATACATATTTGGAAACGAAACCTATACCACCACAGAACAGGACGAAAGGAAGTTAAAAGTAACTGAAGTTTGGGCAAAAAGTTTCTGCTGCAAGATCTGGTAAATAAGACCAAACATAACAATCAATCTTTATGCAGTAAAAAAATCAAATTACTGATGTGAAGACAGATGTGGACAAGAAAAATGAGTTTTAAATTTTGCAGGAAGTAAACAAGACCTCTTGCTCAAATTGCAGTTTTACAGGTAGCAGCACTTAGAAGTGGTTCTTTAGCGTGTTACATCCAGCCGTGACACCGGCCTGTACCGGCAGACCTCCAGCTAAACAAGGTCAGGCTTCGTGGTGGGATGGGAGACCCAAGGAAAACCCTGCCCCTGCAGCAAGAGACAGCAGGTGAGTCAGGAGATGGCACTGCGCCCCACCGGCCCTGCAGGACAGCCCTGTCCCCGTCTCTTACCAGCAAAACGCTCCTTCCCTCTTCAGGGCTGGCACTTTGACACCGTGACACATGTGGGAGTTAAAGATCCTAAAACAATACTCGTAAGAGACAGGTATCTGCCCTGTGACCCATGAAAATACTAACCTCCTATTTAAATATTTGGTTCAACTGCATTTCCTTGAAGTTTTAACTAAACAGCTTATCAAAATCCATAGTATATTTTACGGTGCAATGGATACATTCCATAAATTTATTATTTTTTTTAGTGCAGAGCAGAAATAAACTGTAAAACTAATCTCAATACTCTTTCAGCCTTAGGATAGATACACAAAATTTCAAGTAATTCAACACACGTGAAAACGTTCCACCAGGAATACGTTGCTCTTGGATCCCCAATGCGGTAAAGCCCTTCTGCAGAGCAGTTTTGCTTCTCCAGCACTGCTGCTCAGATGCACGTAAAACACATAATCATTTTCAAAAAAAAAAAAAGGAAAATGGGCACAAATTGCATAGCTCCAAATGAAAACAGCTTCTAAGAGAGCAGGTAAGTTTGGAGAGGAATGGGAAGGACAAAATGAAAGCAAGGATTTTTCCTTGAAGAGACCAGTTCTGCAGAAGGCAGTTGCTCCTGTACTGGGAACAGAAGAAAAAAGATCAAGGTTATGAGCACGTCTCTACCCCAACTGCCTACTCAATCCACGGCCTCCTTTCAGTAGTGCATCCAGTTTTTTTCTACTTCAAGTTGAAAAGCCCTTGGGTTTTCTTTCTTGGTGCATGTTACAGAATTAGGCATTTATAGAGAAAAAATAATGGATTCTGAGAGATACATGAAGCACACAAAACCCACACAACTCCAAAAAGTAACTGCTTTATACAGTTTGCTACATAGTCTGTTATCAGTACATCTAAACTCATATTTCAGCTGTGCTTTTCAGATCCACGTATGTTGGAGTTAAAGTAAGCTTAATTGTGTAACGTTTGGTTAAGAGCAAGAGACTGAGAAACATGGGGATGAAAAACGAGTTTAAGAGTATCTGAGGCAGAAGACAGAAAAGCACTGCAGAAAGCTTCAGAGGAAAACAGTAAAACCAGGATATAGGGAGAGCAGACAAGGCGAATTCTAGGTGAGATATCCAGGAGAAGCTGGCCACACTGAGGAACACCTGGACGGAAAGCTTTTAAGAACTACACTGTAAAAAGCAAGACTCTTTCAGGTTCAAACGCGAGAGAAACAGTAACGTTCACCCGAGTACCGCGTTTTATCTTACATGCATTCAGTAATCTTTAAAGGACTTTATTACAGTTTTACAAATTAATCCTTAATCCTTCCCCTTTGACATACACGTTTCCTTCTAGTTCATTCACACGCTTACAGAAGGGTGTGAAGCTGCACTTACTGGGTTCTTCATAAAATCAAATATTCCGGAGGCCTTCACAGACCTGGCCCCAGCACCGGTTTGGCAGACAACCATGCGGCCGGGAAAGGCACGGGGCGTCCTGCTGTTAAAGCAAGGACCCGCACTATTCAAGTTTCCACTAAATCAGGAAAGTTCTCCACTTTTCAAACCTACCCTTTCTCTTTGAACAGACGCTCACTAATCCTCCCGTCACGGTTTTCAATCGGCAGCTCATTGTCCTCTGCTCTGGAGCGATTAGGGGAGAACAAACCCCAGTGATTCCTGGCCTGGCTGGGCCCCGGAGAACCCACCCGCACGCCACGCTCTCGCCCCACACACAGGGAGGTTCTGTGTAACCATAACCCGCATAGAGGGGAAAGAGCAAAGAGAAAAATAAAAGCAGGAAAGATGGGAAGGAAAAAGAAAAAAAAAAAGAAAAAAAAAGAGAGAGACAAAGAAACAAAGAGGGACAATCTTATAAAAAAGCATGGAGCGAGAAAGACAATCGTGTGATGAAGACTGAATACAACGCTGGCCGTTGCTGTGCTGGGCAGTGAACTGCCCTGCAGCTAATTAGGCATTAGAGCAGAGCGACTAACCAAAAACTAGCTTTGGGGCTATCCTCAGAAATCCCTATTCCTCACATCCCCGGCAGCCTGCAATCCCTGCCGTACTCTACTCCTAACCATCTTGTAAGACCAGATGAAGACAGCAACAAAACAAGGTGGGGAAGAGCTCCAAAAACCATACCGAAGAACGTTTAACTTCCACATGGTCAGGTTTAAGATGCGATTTTTAAGACGGCAGTTCTTGCATTGAGCATTTCTGCAAGATTTCATGGCAGTATCTGATAGAGACAGGTTCCCAGGGACCAGCGCCAGCTTTGAAGCACGTGTGCCATCAACTGAGTCACCGCAGCAAGATGAGTAGGACTGAACAAAGCTGTCTAAAGATCCAGACGTGATTTAGCAGAGTTGGAAGTGTTATGCTAATTGTTCGCCGTGTAATTTCAGCTATTCTGGGAAACAGACAGGCTTTCAGATATACATTTTTAAGACAGAAATTTGGCCATATTAGGATTTGAAAACACATAATATAAAGCAACCTTGAAATAAGTTGAAAGTCAAATAGATTCCCAGACAAGTGTGGACAATGAAAAAACACTTTATATCTGCAAGTTGCAAAAGAGTTTTCTGTAAAGGCCAACAACAAAATAAGACATTTGAATCCTACAGAATACACTGCTACCAAATAAGGGCCAGACCAAGGCTGACTTTCAAAGGCTACAGAACGATTTTCTTTTCATGTAAAACTGATTATTAACTCTTCCGAATAAAACTGATAGAACTCTAGCTCCACAATGATATTAATTTCATTCCCGAAAAGTTTAATTAAGTGATTTTTGGGGTACACTGGTCGTGCTGAACACGATAAGCCCAGATTGCCACCTTTTATCCAACACCAGTAGGCTGAAAGTAATTCCCTAGTCCTTTTACCACTCTCGAGTTTTTTTAACCTGTGTGTACATGTTATAGCTTTTGTATTAATCCTGTCCTTAAGAGAACTCCTCTTTCACACACTCCTCTTCCACAATTTACAGAAAAGTCTCAAAAATTAAAAAGGACTGTTTCCACTTTCTAGTCAGTTTCACTTTCACTTCAAAACCAAAATTATTCAAAACACATTGAACTTCATCAAATAAACTCCATTATAAATACATGAAATAATCTGCAAGCTGAAAAATACACCCCCAGATTATAACGGCACAGGACTTTTCACTTTTCAGTACAGCACACCCCTAGGGAAAAAAAGTTTAAAAGAAAGTTTCACGCCCATCATCCCTACTTTTTGGATAAAAATCTACAGGTTTTAATTCCTCCCTTACGCATGACACTCAGCGCAGCAACCCTTTTTGCAGCCATCTATTCCGCTACAGAAGAACTCATGCTTCTTGGCAAAACTGTCCATCTCCGACGTATCGTGGCAAAAAAAGGTGTTTGAGGGAAGAGATCTGGAAGTCCAAGTGAGAAATTCAGAGACAGACAGGTCCCCGCGTTGCTCCCTAAAACAATGGTAGTGAAAACAAGAACTTGGAAGGAAATGAGAAGCAGATGTTATCTAGCTGCTGAACCACCAAGTGCAACTGATCTGAAGTCTACGGGATTACTTAAACTTGGACAACACAGAAGAGGCCACTGTCTTTCCAAAGGGCGAGAAGGAACCGCAGAGCAGCCTTAGAAAGAGAAAAATGCAGACTATCACCCAGTTCAGGGACCAGTACTCAGAGTGGTTATTTAATATTGCTGTTTCACATGCAAGAAAACATCTTGTTCAACTGACCTTCAAAGGTGGTGACCTCAAAAACTCAAGCAGCACCTGGCACATTGAATGGACGTGCTTTTTTTTTTTTTTGCACGCAGATTAGACAACCTGCTTCAGGCCTCGCACAACAACTGGAAGAGTTTCATTTTTTAGGATTACGCTTGGCTTCATCTCAGTGACTCGCCTGATCAGAGGAGCACATAATAATCTGAGACCTGAAGTTGCTGTAACAGAAGATTGCTTCAGAACAGAGACGTATTACATATAAAAAAAGCTTATTTATAAATGGGAAATTGAAATGACTAGTTTAGCAGTCAAGAATCTTAATTAACTTCCATAATTTTCAACATTTGAATGCAGAAAAGAGCACTGTAAAAGACGCCGACTTCCTAGTTCCACTCATTATGTAATTTATTAAATTTAAGCATCCCTCTTTTTGCGATAAGTGCATGAAAAAAAAAGTGCATTTGTTCCTTTACAGAAACAACAGAAGTGAAAAAAGCGTCCAAGGAACAGTACAGAAAGAGTGAAAAGGAGGCAAAAACTCTGTAATTTTAGAAAGGGAAAATAGAAATGGCCAGGAATGCATAGAATAACTGCTGTCATGATTGCCTTCCATGCATTCCTTCCTACTACTTTTAAGTCCCCTCTTTGTCACTACCTTCAGAGCTACAGTTTTAGAAGCAGCAGGATGTGTCCAGGTTCCAGCACCTATGGAAAAACTCTGTGAAGCCGTGAGGATTTGGTTCAACAGAAGGGGTCTGCTAAAAACAGAGTCCTTGCAGAACGATGTAGGATCTCAGCCCAGAAGCTCCGGTCATGTTGGTGCACGAGGCAAAGTGAGGAGACAATTGCTGTTCCTTCCTATCAGTGGTGGAGATGAACAGTCTCACGGGCACCAAAACTTTGACAAAGATCACAGAACACACCAGTATTTTTAAAAAAATCAACAAGTCCTATATGAAGTGATCCAAAGACAGACCATATCAGGGAGTTAATCAGTGTGACAGAGAACCAATTTCACTTTTTTGAAGAAAAAGCCAGAACACTTCTGTATTCCGATCTGGTAAGTGATGAAAAAGCCTTCCAACTAACCAGCGAATGTAAGTCTGCCTCCAGGCATTTCCAGAGCTGGGACAAAATCGCATTCTTTCCCAGCTGAAATCTTGCATGAGGTTGTGGAAATGTATTCTAACTACAGAGAAGAATCAAGGGACCGTGTGACTGTTTTAGTGCTCAAAATAAAACCTCTCTTGTTTAAGTTACGACTACACAATATGGTACTTAAACACTTGCAAACTAAATGAATTCAAAAATATTGTGAGGCATTTGCTTTTGTTTTCAAGACTTGTTGACTCAGAGCACTGAGGAAGAATGCGAGCAGCACAGCGGCTAGAAAAATACACTCGTAAATTAACAAATAAACCAAATGGAAATAATTTCTTTGCAGCTTTGCTTACAACAGCTTCTCGCAGAGATTTGCTGAGCTACCCAGAACACCATCAAGCATTAGATCACAAAATATCTTTGCATTCACTAAAACATTCAGAGATGTTTACGAGTCACAGAGAAGGGCAGCAGACAGTATTTACTTTATTTCCCACCCAATTAATGAGCATTTTTATTTAAGCGTAGTCCTGAATAAACCAGGCAGCAATCGTATTTCAGTTGTATGGATCATAATATCATGGACCCTTAATTTAGTTCGGAGCCTCAAAAACAGACTCTTCTTCCCTCCTCCTTAATTGGTTTTTAGTTTTTACCTTTAGGAATATGGATATTCACATTTTAAGGATGCATTTAGGAATTTCTCTCAGTTAATCTTCCCACCATTTAGCGCTGGGATGTACGTAACACCTAGATATGTTCAAAACATCAGACACTAAAGTTTTCAATACACAGTAACTTCAGATAGCTTCTCTCAAATGAACACACAAAAAAAGGTTTGTGACATTGCCACCCTCACTAGAATCACTAGGAAACAACCAAAACTCTTGAATTTGTTGCTCGGATTTCATCGTCTTACCCAGTGTACAACAGGAAAGTAGGGATATTGGATTAGCACCGAGCAAACACATGTACAAGGCTTCAAGTGCCAGCATCCTCACTCCAATTTAATTATTGCATGCAATTCAGTAATGCGTGTGCTTTTCGATGAAATTCAAGACAGACATGCACCAATTTCTCAGCAATACGCTAAAAATGTTAAGACGTTTCACTTCATTTTGAAAAAGTTATATATGATTACAACATATTAAGAGTCTTCAACAAATTAACATGTTTCAAAATTCAGGAAGATGAAACCACTGGATCAACAGATTCTTTATAAAGAAGTATCAGAAAATGCTCCCTTTTCCTCTTCTGGGGCAGGAAAACTACGAAGACTGTTTTAAGAGACATTTTCAACAAGAGTTGCTCCCTACTTATCTTACTCTGTGAAGGCAGGACCACTCCACTGACAGCTCAAAAAGCTGAAGAATTTAAAGCTGAGTAAAAAGAATAAAGGCTATTCAATTGCTTAAAACAGTATCAGATACTTTCTTCCCCAAAGGTATGCTTTGTGGAAAGGAGAAAAGCTGCATGTTTACAAGAGGGATTTTTCAGCTTTCTTTCTACAGAATAAATGCTCTGTTCATCAGAACAAAGCAGTTCTCCAGGTTCCCAGAAAATTCTTTTTTAAACTTTGCTTGTTTTCAGCACAGGTCAACTTTATATCTCGTTACTTTTGACTCTGGAAACAAAATACGCACATTAAAAACGTTATTAATCCACCGCAAGAAGGGAAAGAGATCATAAATCCCCGCAGCACGGTTTGCAACCACAGGCTAAATTCTATGAAAGTGAAACTGAGTAGAAAGAGGAGTCAAACGGATGCTTCCACTGTCAGTACTCTCAATGCTCGATTCATTAATTCTTAATGCCAGATAAAACGTCAAAACCAGCAGTTTTTGAGACTAACGGCCTTCAGAGACGTGGGGAAGGCACGCACGTTACTGACATGCTGTTTGGCTCCCGTTTTGGAGGGGGCGGGGGGGAGGCTGAGGAGGAAAGATGCCGGCCCCGAGGCCTCAGCCGGCCCCAGAAGCGCTATCAGGGCGCCCCGGTGAAGTTTCAGCCGGCGGGCGAAGCGTGCTTCTGGCCGGGGCCACCGCACAAAACACGTTTAACGTGTTCAAACGCCGAGCAGAGACCCCCTCTTCCCCGCCCTCAGCCGGGAGAGGGACACCCGGCCCCGGCATGGCGGGGGAGCACGGCGGGGCTTTGTTCGGGGCCGGCTCGGGTGGCAGTACCGCCGGGCGCCGGGCGGGGGCGCCGGTTGGCGCTGCGGGCGG